>JANTNT010234705.1:0-10518 GCA_024752375.1 Entacmaea quadricolor
AAGTAAAAAAATTGGCTGCGGGGGGGGAGGGGTGTTTTTTACCCTGTGTGTTTTTGGGGGGGCGCGGGGGGGGGGGGGGGGGCTATTGCCCTTCCCCAATAATTCTCGTCACTTTGAATTTCTTTATTAGTAATTAGTTCTCACTCAAAGTTTAGCGCCAATATTCGCCACTCTTCCAATATTTTCAGGTACCGCTGGGGGGGTGGGGGGCTATTGCCCTTCCCCAATAATTCTCGTCATTTTGAATTTCTTTATTAGTAATTAGTTCTCACTCAAAGTTTAGCGCCCCCCATCCAATAAGCCAGCCACCATAATCTAATTAGTCCCCCAATCGAATAAGCCAGCCACCCCAATCTAACCTAATTAGTCCCCCCCCATCCCGGCAATAAGCCAGCCACTCTAATCTAATTAGCCCCCCAATCCAATAAGCCAGATAATCTAATCTAATTAGCACCCCAATTCAAAATTCGGTCCGCCCTCCTTGATTTTAACTTTGTTTCTAATCATATTTTTTCTCGTTATTCTCGTTCCCCATCTCTTGTAATTTCATTAATACATACACACAATATGAACAATGTACACTGTAAGCCCTATCAAACGACAAAAGTACCAAAGTATAGTAAAAAGTCACATATACATTGCTCATATTGTCTGTTTGTATGTAGTTATGAAACAGCCCAGCCCAATATCGGTTTTTATGCATGCAACGCTGTTCTCGCAGAAACTGATTTACAATTAGAAGAGGTAGGGAGGGGAGGGAAGGGAACAAACCCTAGCAACGGAGACATTGACGCTATCCAACGACAAAGGTACAATATTACAAACTTAAGACGAAGAAACATTGACAAAAATTAACTGTTTGCCTTTTTACGTTATTTCCAGGGAGAGAAAGGCGACATTGGACCAAGAGGACCCCCGGTAAGTACATTTAATCGCTATAAAACAATTAACTTCAATCAAGGAATTATTCGATGTATTGTAATTGGTTGGTCTTTTAGTGTGGCCAAAGCCTCAAACCAAGCGTTTATCAAAGATCTAAAACCCTTGTACAAGAATCTTCCTGTTCCAAAACAACATTAAAAATCGTTAATGAAATCAGTGCTGTTCAAATATACCTGCGACTGGGTTTTTGTTTTTTCGGCATTTAAAGAAGCCTTTTCAGTTGTAGTATTCGCCGTTAAACATACGCTACAATATACTAAGTGCTATCCTGTGCCGATATTAGCACACCCTAGCTACTCACAACCTATACCTACATCTGTGCACTCTATTTAAACAAAGGAATGATATCATGTACACTTCTCTGATCAGTTGTCGGCGATCTTTAGGAATCCTGTTCAAAAGAAAAAAGATATTATCTTATAATACAAGTACAAAATGTTATTTCCTTCCTTCCTCTATTTTGTTTTTTCTTTATTCCCGTTGCTTATAAGGCAAAGTTTTTTGAAAATACTATTCGAGTAATAGTGTTAAATTTTTTTAATCAAATAAGACTTAATGAACAATACCTTTTAGACATATCTACCGAAAACAATTTATATGTCAAACGGATTTTTCGCGCTTTTAATTTTAATATTGCATTCACCAACCTGATACTAAATAAGTAACACAAACTCAAACCTGAATGTACATTTACTTTTGTCCCAAAGACGTCCTAATAGATATTTCTCTCTATATATCTTTATAAATCTAAAATGAGTTTGCTCCAATCTTTGTAAGATTATTTGAATGTTGCTGCACAATCCAGATATTCAGCTAGGTCTTTATCAATATGATTGTAAAGCACATCATATAACAATAATACTAGTACTTTTGTTAAGTGCTTCAGGCACTTTCTTTTACTCTATATTGAATTTTCTTTTCCACCTGTGGAGAACTACTTTCTAATATTATCAGTTTTGTTTGAAGAGTGAGGATGGTTAAGTTACACCTTTCTATGGTTCTTTTCTCACCGGCATTACATCGAGTTGTATGTTAAAGTTGTTGTGTTTGTTTCTGCAAGTGTAAATAACTCGAAAAAAATCCGTGTTCTCTAGGCTGTGAATTGAATTCGCGACCCACGACCCCCTAATTTCCATTCAAGCGCTCTAACCACTGAGCTACTGGTGAAGCATGTGAAATAGGTAAATTACGAGCCTTATAACGTATAATGACAGAAGAAGACTGCACTAGGCCTTTGACAACTTCTAGTTATAAGATAGTAAGCCAGCTCAACTATAAACCGTGGACAGCTGTTTCGGCCTATATTGGGCCTTGTCAGCACGGTGTACCTATTGACTAGAAGTTGTCAAAGGCCTAGTGCAGTCTTCTTCTGTCATTACTAGTTACAAGGCTCGTAATTTACCTATTACGCATGCTCACACGTTTTTTTAGCCTATCCCACATGGCTTAACTGCCTATTTCTTGTTATTCACTTTTTGTGGGATCAAGTTAGTTCTCTAGATACACTTATTTCTAGCTACTGGGGAACACTTATGCGTTGTATGTTGTTTATCCTGCATGCCTCTTGTCAGCCTGCATACACACCCTGCAAAAATCAATAGAACCTTTTTGTTTTATTTCTTTATTTTGTAAAATAAAAGCTTTTTCCTTTTCGCTTTCCTGTAATGTTCTTTGATATTACACCATAGTCCATTGAATGACTGACATAGTTTTTAGCATTATTTTTGTGCCCAAAATTAAAACATTTTTAAAACTTCATTTAAACTTCCTTTCTTCCTTTTTTATACTCTATTCTAATAATTATGTAGCCATGTTATGACTTATATTGATCCAGAGTAATCCACATTACTTTTCTAATGGCCTCAGAGACCATGCCGTACAAATACATGATGCGACGTTTTATGTCATTCAACTACATTTCCGTACAAGATAACCACTTACTTAAAACTAAAAGTATTTCTTTTTGTCAAATTTTGAATACAGTTGTAAGAATTTTTAAAAATTTTCTTGAGTCAGTGATCAAAATACAAAACAAAGAAAATAAAGAAAAAAGACAGAAAATGAGAAAAATGTACCTCTTTTATACTAATTCGAAATATAAATATAATACCCGCTGATTCTAATAACTATACTAAGTTATTTCATTATTGTTGTTGTTGTTGTTGTTGTTGTTATTGTTATTGTTACTGTTGTTGTTGTTATTATTCGTTTTAATAACTATTAATAGTTACTAGTGCTGCGATTGTCATTGCTGTACTGCGTTAATAGATTCCTAAGTAACTCGTACCTTTGTACTAATGAAATCAAGTATTTGATTATTTTTAATAACTATTAATAGTTACTGGTGCTGCGATTGTCATTGCTGTGCTGTGTTAATAGATTCCTAAGTAACTCGTACCTTTGTACTAATGAAATCAAGTATTTGATTATTTTTAATAACTATTAATAGTTACTGGTGCTGCGATTGTCATTGCTGTGCTGTGTTAATAGATTCCTAAGTAACTCGTACCTTTGTACTAATGAAATCAAGTATTTCATTATTTTTAATAACTATTAATAGTTACTGGTGCCACGATTCTTGCTGCTCTGTGTTAAGAGGGTCCAAAGTAACTTGTGCCTTTGTCCTAATGAAATTAAGTAGACGGGGTTCTTTGATGAAATCACCATCTAGACCATTAGCACCTAAAATAATAACACACTAGACTGTCGGTCTTTAAGCTCAATATCATGGTATCGTGACACTATATCTATATCAAAGAACACTTTTACTTGAATAACCCGATACCTTACACGCCTTAGTGTTAAGGGTTTTATCAAGAGCAAGTATAGGGTTTTGTGGAGACATACTCTTATCCCATTCTACATTAGAACAGTTGTTGTATGACCAAGTCAATTGATAAATACTTCTCTTTGGATGGCAGTATATTCTAGGGTTTCATCGAGGGCTAGTACAGCCTTTTGTAGAGACAACTCTTATCTCATTCTGCATTAGAACAGTTGTTGTATGGCCAAGTCAATTGATAAATACTTCTCCTTGGATGGCAGTATATTCTAGGGTTTCATCGAGGGCTAGTACAGCCTTTTGTAGAGACAACTCTTATCTCATCCTGCATTAAAACGATGTTTTTATGGCGGAGTCGATTGATATTTGTGCTAAATAATCCTTTTAGGATGGTTTTAGTTTTAGGTTTCGTCAAGGGTTTGTAGCCTTTGTAATATAAAAAAGGAAAGGAAAGGAAAAGAAAAGAAAAGAAAAGAAAAGAAAAAAGTCAATCGTACTGCGCATGTGCTGGAGTTTTAAGTGTCCTTTCGTTCCATAATCTGCCTTAAAACTTCTTCAATGAGATATACTTTCTTTTAATAAGATACTGATTTTATATCTATCATTGACTATGACGTCATATAAATAACTCTGTCATTTTTTCCTTATTCACAATAAACGCTAGGAGACTGGGTCAACAGTTAAGTTTGACACCAACCATGAATTTGCGCACGTTTTGTATCGGGTTACCGCTGACAACAGGTTTCAAAAAAATGAACGTTAAAACTATCTTAACAAAATTTACCCAAATTTTTGCTTTACAAAACGGTCTCAAACAGCTTCCATATGCCTTAATTTGACCGTTTTTTCGTGATTTAAGAATAGTGGTAAGAAAGGATTGGTTAGGGAGGGAAAGGTCAAAGGTAAAAACCTACGACCCGATTGTTTTCACTGTCTAGCAGTCCTTATAGGTTGACCAACACAATAACAATCAATATTTTAATTTAGTTTCATTTCTGGGACAGCTTTCGTCTTAGAAATGTTTGAAAAGCTCTTTAAAAAAGGATGCGTGGGGTCTGTCTTTGAAACTGTGATGTTTTTAGCTGTTTTGAGGTATAGCAAGAACTAAAAAAAGAAAGAAAATTAAACCAACGAAGGCCAAAAATAGGACTTAAAAATGTCTATTAGATCCTAAAATAATGAAAATGAAACCGAGTCAAACTAGAGAAATAGGAAAGTAAAAGAGATGGAAAAAAAAAAAAAAAAAAAGAACGAAAAGAGAAATAATCCTAAGGAAAAATGCTAAAAAGAACAAAACACTAAAATAATTTTAAATGTTTTTCTTGACGTTTTAAAACCGGCATTCATAAATTTATGAAATAACGTTAGTCATTTATTTATTCATTAAGATATTTATTTTGTCAGTTTTGCTGTTCCTATTTTTCAACTCTATTCCATTCAGAGATTGTGTTATTAGTGACAATAAGTGCAGCTGGTTCCTTGGACACGTCACTGGAAATTGATCGATACTTAGCACTGATCTAGTCTTATTAATGGCCGTTTTATGGCTGGGAGGATGTCAATTTGTGAATTCTCTTAAAGGCCTGATTACTTGGGTACCAAGACGACCTGTTCCTCCCACTCACTGCAACAAATAACCACAATCGACTGTAAGTTTGAATCCAGTCAATAATCTTAATGATTACAAATGGTCAGCCAGTCAATAATCTTATTTGTTTGGCATTCAGTTAATTGACTCGTACTTCACCAAGTCGTTTAGCACTGAAAACTATTGACAGATTTGTACGACTAAGGATTAATTTCAAATCAAAATACAAAGCCATTTCCTATGTTTTTAAACTTAAGCGCGCTTTTTAGATTCCCTTTCCGCAGTTTCTCTTAACGAAGGGAAGAGTTTATCTTGAGAGACAAAGTAGAGGGCGCTTATTGAGTTATTATCATCGACGTCCGATGGCTTTCTAAACTTCAACATGTTTTCAGATAAATCACGTAAAAGAGAGCTTAATCTTGCCATCACTCTTGACTGGTCTTTTCTTCATTAGCAGTCAAGAGAGCGCTCTCGGATTAAGATTAAAACTACTGATAGCTTCGTCAACGCTTTTTATCTTTAAACTTTCACGAAAAATGCCAAACAAAATCAAAGAAAATATCTCGCACAAAAACATTTTTAAGTCATTTATTTATGATTATTAAGAAACGGTTAATCGATTGGATTTAATGACGTGAGAGAAGATCGTTAAAATTTTTATGATTTTTATTTCTTATTTGTCCGCTCGTTTTACTTTGTTATCGTTGACTTGATCGCAGGTGAACGCACTAAAGGCCGAACTCTGTTATCTGGATCACGATAATCAAACATAAAGAAAGGTGTCTGAACTCAAAACATGTTTGAAATGTATCAACAACAACAGCCGAGCCCAACACTATTGGGCGTAAAGAGATTCCTGGGCGAAAACCACCCCTTAGTAGCGGCGTTACACGTCCGTCAACACATCATGCTTAGTGACGATGATTGCAGAATACTCTTATATACTAAGATTTTAGTTTGTGGTTTATTCACTTTGTTATGACAACTCCTGTTTATTATAACACACACATTTGTTTCTATAACTGATAACATTGTCACGTATTAAGTTTCGTTCAATTCCAGTTGCACCGCCATTAAATACAATTATCTTAGGTCTCTGCGTCCCTCAAAAGTAAATCAACGTTTGGCCCTATTTTTGTCATTCACTGTTTGTTTTTTTTTTTTTTGTAAGAGTGTTCTACCTGTTGGTAGAGCTTTGTTGACAATATGAAAATTTTATGTTTTTTAAAATTTACTATATCATTTTTCTTTGGTTTTAGGGACTGGGTTTTTCGACAGGCGACAAAAAACTGCTCTTTTTGTTATAAATATAATTACTTTTTTTTGATAAATACGTATTTGTTCATCTCAATTTTCTTTCTTTCTAATTGCATGTGTTTGGACTTATTTTTCGTGTCCTTTGAACCTTTCTCTTAAAGGTCAATAAAGTACTAAAAAGATTAAAACAAAAATGGAATAATCCCCATTTCAACCTAACTCAAAACCGTCTACTAATAAAAGAGAGAAAATAAGGGTTTATCTGAGCTAGAGAGAAAGTAGATCCTAAAAGAACATATTAAAACAATAATGCGATTAAAATGCATTGTATACACTCTTAATAAAATGTAATGTTCATTTAATCTATTTTGTGTGTTTCTAATGCATTAATAGTTGGTCTCAACGTAATTTTAACTATCTCCAATGCTCTAAACTCAGGCGGGCGGCTGTTACGATTTAGAGCTCTAAGCTAAAGAGTATTAACGAAATTCTATTCATGATTCTTCAAATGAGTGAAGTGATTACTACAAGACCACGTCGTGCTGCTTTTAATATTATCTGAATCAAGGATTTGTTTGTCTTTGAACTAAATATCTTTTCAATTCATTAGAATATTTTATTCCCATATTGGGGAAAAAACGTATGAAAACATTGTACATAGTTTGAAATCTGTTGTACTCCAGCATAGTTTCAGTGTAGTTACAAGCAGACCATACAATCTTCATTTCATCAAGTTTTGGAATGAATGTTAACATCCCGGCAATTGTAAATTCATAGTCAAAGCGAGAGAAAACTACATCCCCTCCTAATACTTATCGTAAGATATAGAGATTTTACTATGGCATAACGTATCCTGCAAGTAATGTGCAATTCTTTGCTCTTAGTCTAAGAGTCGTTTTTTTGGTTACTATTAGCTGAACTGTATTTTGTTTGCTGGCAAATCCCTGTACTTTTAGCTACATTCACTAGAAGGTCTACAGGAGTTTTTTCCCTTGAACTTCATCGAATAGAAGAACTTAGAGAAATACGTCAGACTAGATGTGGCGAGATATGGCGAGTGTTAAGCTGATAGAGTCTCTAAAGTCAATAAACATTTCCATTTTAAAAACCCAAGAGCATTTAGTGATTGCAATGCACAGTTTGTCAATGCGAGCAGAAAAATACATGGTGGTACAAGAAGTAGCAGTAGTCGTAGTATATTGTGTTTTTTCTCGTACTCTACATGTAAAGAAATGCAATGTATATTACCTTCAAGAAATACAAGATATTGCACCTTACCAATGTACATAGCAGCCAAGTTCAACTCTTTTCACCCATAGTAATATTCTACCATATTCCGCTTGGGGTCTTGTACTGTGTTTGTTGTTTTTTGTATGTAGTATCAAGGTAGTATGATATGTATTCATATGCTAGCCTGTGTTGGGCCTTTTTAACATTCATATAGTAATAAATATATCTTTGTGAAAAACCTATATATCTAATGACTAAGATTGAGCCCAAGACTTAAGGATATAGTACCTTGTACGCCAAACAGCGCGCAGATATTGTAGAATCGCTGAGATCTGAAGTACTCGTCCAGTTTTACTCCCAGTGATATATATTTCTCTTCTAAGACTTGTATTGTACGAGTTATATGTTATTGATATTATAAGGAATAAGTTAAAGCTTACTATAGCTCAAGGTTTTCTTAGTGTTTAGTTCTTTGTAGGTATTTTTGCACTTTAAGAGAGTTGTTTTTGGATTTCCAACTTAAGAATGAGATATTTTAGAAAGAAAGCTTGAGAAAAAAGACTTTAAGACGAGAGTATTTTGTGTGGATATTGCTTGTGGAATCAGATAAATGCAGTATTTAACTTGTAGTAGTAGTGCTGTATCTCTTATATTCCGATATCTTCCTTCCCACAGCCGCTATTGTTAACGACTTTAGCGAGATTGTAGCTTAGAACTAAGGTAGAATACTTTGTAAATATGAATACTTATTCCTTGCGTATTGCTTGTAGAGTCAGTACAGAATAAGGTAGCCGATCTGGCTTAGGTGAAAGAACCTCCTCTCATGGAGTTTGTCTGTCTCAGTCTTACAATGTCAGTAGGCCTTTCCTCTCCTCGACAAACAACTAAACTCCCATCTAACTAGACTGCAAAGTGGGGAAGGAAAAACAGAATTATTTTTTTTCGGAAAGCAACCTTTTCTAGCTTGGTGTTGGTGTTGAAAGAAGAATTCTGATTCCTGACATATATATGAAAGCAGTTAGCCAAGTTTAGGGATGCTGTAGAAGAGCATATTCTCAGATTTTAAAGAAAAACTTAAGGTAAATGTACTTTCCAATTGTCAATCGTTTACTCTTCTACTAACTTGACTTGTACTTCATCATCTAATGGTGGATCAAGTAGCACCGTTTTGTGCAGGTATTACACCAACAACGTCTATTGTTTATCGATTAGTTTCTATAACATACTTACTCGTATCCCTTTTTTTAATAAATAAGCTAGTTTGGAATATGTTAAACTTTTCATATCATTTTTGTATGAAACAATTTTTTCTATACTTAGCCGTAATGCCGTTTATAACCCTAACTATCTAGGGTTTACTTAGGCTGCAAGTAGCTTCAACTGTTAAAAAAGCAACAATTATGAATGATAGAATGGTAAATAACTAGAATAAGTTTTCCTATGTCCCTTAAATGTAAAATTAATGCGACGAAAGACATTAAATCTAACAGCAATGGAAGACTTTGGCTCTTGAGAATCGACCGACAGAGATAAGGAAGCGCACTAGGAAAAGTGATAAAAAATAGTTCAGTGAAATGTAACAATAGAGCAACAAAGATAAATATTATTATTCCAGGAAATGTGATAAGCAAATGGGAAAATGACTTGGAAGAACTACGACTTAAGCATTACAAGGGGTTAAGTAATAAGATAATAGGAAAGTAATGAACAAAGCATAACTTCAAAGACGCTTCAATTTATTTATTTATCAAACAGTCGGTTTGTTTTGTCTGGGTCTTCATGGTCATACAATTTCTAAAAATCGAGCAAAAGAAACTATCAAATCTTTTATAAAATACTAACAAAATAAATAAAGAAATAAAATCTCTTGGAGAGAAATGATGGACATCTAGAGTAAATAAAGCTATTAACTTTGAACTGAAAGAAAGGGAAGAAAGCAAAGAAAATTTGAAGAAAGAAATAGATCAAATGTCATCATTTGTTCAGTGATTCATATCCAAACGATGAGCTAAAAGCAACAAAGACGATTCTTAGATTTTGGTTTGTTAGTAAAGTTTTGTAATTTTTAAAAAGTGAGTGTAATGATCCCAAGTTTAGCTCTACAATATCGACTGTAATCAGTAATATTTAATATTCATTCGTCACTAAGGTGTAATCTTTGGACTCTATCGGTCAGATAAAAGGTTCCACTCTTAAAATATCTTTTTCTTCTTTATCAACATTCTAAAGATAGGTTTTTGAACCCCCTGCTAAGAAATGAGTGACTTAGTCATTTTATTTTCTCATAAGTATTCTAAGGATGCTGTAAAAACACTCGAAGCCATCTTTGATGCTGTTTTTGTAGATTTGACTTTGTGTTTTGACTTGATAATGGTTTTTTTTCACTTCTTGATTAGCGCAGCTCGAGGCAAACGGAAAGGGACTGGCGATGAGTAGCAATAACGAACAAAAAGTTGTACATACAAAGTCCGCAGTACTGACATTTTTTTTTTTTTGTGACAAGAACGCAATTTCTCTTTTAAATTCCGTTCTGCTCTAAGAATAACATTGCAGCTTGATTTCATTTACATTTTGTTGAAATTTCTTATTCTCCTATTAAAAGAATCAGCCTCATCGTCAAGCATCATCACCACCACTACCAACATCATCACCACCACTACCAACATCATCACCACCACTACCAACATCATCACCACCACTACCAACATCATCACCACCA
>JANTNT010234927.1:0-14549 GCA_024752375.1 Entacmaea quadricolor
ATTCTAGATATTCAAGCCTTATCCTTGCTTATTAATAAAACCAACTAATTCTGGCATTCCACAGTTTTTCTCAAGGTTTTTCAGTTTCGATTTCAAAATGCTATTTCTTAATGATATTTCTGCTTTCAAACACACTTTGAGGTTCCCACTTTGAAGTTCCAAAAGTACGCATTATATATTTAAGCAGTTCTTGATTACTCTTGACAAAGTTGATTTATTCTGAAAGTGGCCTTGTTTCGATTTGTTCGCTTATTTTGAATCGATGAACGCTTTCGTACCGTAAACGAATCATTTGTTTCTTTAAGACTACATTGTACACTGTTTTTGGCGTTAAAACTAGCATTGGTAGAACTCAAAATCATAATTTTGATACAAAAGGCATACTGACTGATTATATTGGATCATGTGCCGCTTGTTACCGGCTGTGTAATACAGGCCTGCGCAAGCGCTAGAAAAAGAGTTAATCATTTTCAATTACAGAGCTTTGAATTATTAGATTAGAGAAACAAAGTTACTGGTTTATGCTTTTACAGTTCGGAACGATTATCTAAGTTGTTTTCATGTTGCGCTATAAAAAATATTCGTTTGGATAAGGCGATTCATTGAGCATCCCACATTGCTAATTCAAGTCCAATTTTCTGCTATATATATTTCACCACAAGTATATTGTTAGACGTTTTTTCGTAAAGGGTTCGGTGAAACGACATCGGCCGTTTAGATATCAATCTGCTAACACCTTACCTAGTGAGTGAGTGAGTGAGTGACACATTTGCATATCATATCCACGAGCTAAAAATAAGCCGGTAAGTATTTTGTAAAATAAAAGTTAACTTATGCAGTGTTTTTGATATCGGTTGTATTCGCCTTATCCACACAAAGCGATGCATGCATTCAGGTGAAGGAGCGTCAGTTATATATCAATACTCCCCGTACCAAGCTGTTTATACCATTCCAAAGAAATCCTACACAATGTTTGAATTAGCCAACAATTGATATAATGAACGTTGTTAAGCCAATTCTATTCATTATGATAGTCTGTAATATACATCATAACATTTCAAGTTACTGATTTCATCCTCTAACTGAAGAATTCTACAACGGCTTTGTTCAGGTCATTAGAGTGTGTATGCTCTAAACAGGCTAACAAAACTCAGAGACAGCTTAAAAGAAGGCTTCTGTTGGGGTTGAGTACTCTGGCATTTCAGTTTTATTCTTGATACAGGTAACATCAAGCTGATAGCATGAAGGTTGTTTTGGTGGCAATATTTATCTCGTGCGTCGTTGTGCAGTCGTATTCCAGCTCTGTTGAACATAAGAGAGAAAAGAGATTTTTGTTTGACGTAAGTTTTAGGAGATATTAAATAATCCTGAGTAACAAAAAAGCAATAAGATGTATGTAAAAGATGGACGCATTTACTTGTGTTGATGAAAAGGAAAATCTTGTCAAAATCCTTTCAAATCTCATAATGACTAGAGCGTGTTACTGAATGAAAAAAAGCATTAATGTGTGAATTAGCTAGTGTTATGGCAAGAAAATCTTTAATGTGAGAGAAAGAGGTGATGGATAGCGGAAACAAAGAGAAAGATAAAATATAAAAAATGAGATTAATTAGTTATTGAACGAAAGTTGATTTTAACGAGTTATTATTCAAGAAAGATTTTCTTTGATAAATTCCAATCGATTATATGATTATCCAGACATGTGAGAAGGACACCGATTGTGGTAAGAATCGTTGCTGCCTCAAATATCTCAGCATTTGTGCACCGAAAAGAGGAATAGAACAATCCTGCAATTTCAAGGTTTGTAAATATGTCAGTTTTGAAAGTCTACGATATATCATGCTGATTTTAAGCTGATGTTACACGCGACGATTTTTCGCGATGCACCGTTGCGCAAAAAGCTGATGCATTTAACATACCACTGATCGGTATTTAGTGGTATGTTAAACGCATCAACTTTTTGTGCAACGGCGTATCGCGAAAAATCGTCGCGTCTAACATCAGCTTTACTCTTGTTTCTTTGGTCCTTGAATTTTTTTGTTTATTTTGGTTAGGACTACCATGGCTGCGGTTGTGAGGATGGGTTGTATTGTCAAGTCGCAAAGTGTTTTGCATCCTACAAGTACTACCGATGCCTCCCAGAAGCCTAAACCAACAACAATTATGCATATAGAAATGGAGTTTTGTCATTACGTATGACCAATATCAATGTAGTAAATAAAGTAGCCATAATCAACTATATAAAACTGTATTCACTCGTACATAATTTACCGGGGCGCTATTTGTTTGGCGTGAGATTGAACGCCAAATGCAACTTGCAATGACTTGCGGGCATGAATACTCAATACCTGGGCATGAAGTCTGTTAGACCCACAGGGTGCCCACCCGTTGCATTTGAGGCTTGATTTTCGAAAAAAAATTGGGGGAATACCTGTGGTAACATTTTGGGTAGCCTGAGGCGAGCAGTCAGTTTCAGATACTGAAAGTATTTGGCCGCGCGTTTGTGGGAGAATGCGAGCGAGAGATAGGAAGTAAGCAATTTGGAACACTGTGAATAAAAACGAGTAAAATCGCCGGATTCTATTGTATTTATTCATTTTGTATTTATAATTTTAATTTGTTTGATTCAGTCAAGGAAGTATGCCTATACTTAAACAGTCAGGTGGCAGGAAGGGGGGGTATGAGTAAGCAGTTATGGAATTCCAAAGGCCATTTCCTGTGAGTGAGATCAAGATTACCACTACTACTATAAATGTAACCGGGGTTTGTAATTTTTAATAGTTGTTTTTGGCTGAAACTGGCACAAACTATATTGAGTTGTTTTTGTTTGTTTGTTTGTCTTTGTTTGTTTGTTTTTTATTTTTATTTTTGTGTTTGTTTGTTTTTTTTTTTCCATAAAGCCTGCTGACCGGTAGCACCGCGTATTCATCAATATTACGTCATTATTAACTCTTTATACTCCCTGATTTCATTTGAATCTTGAAAATTTTGGCAAGTTATAATTTTATTTTAGGTGAAGAAAGACTTTCGAATTATGGGAAAACCAAAAATATTTGCAAAACTGCATAAACAAGAAAAACACCAAGCACGTAAATACATCATTGCCGATTTCTGAGCGTGTTTCTGTTAGTAACGCATGGGCGGATCCAAGGGTGGTAAAGGGGGTGACTAGTCACCCCCTTTTTTGTAGAAAGCCCCGTAAAAACCACTCAAAAATTAATTTAGTCACTCTTTTTCGTAGAGTCTTGAAAGAAAGTCAACCCCCTTTAAAAAATCTTGATCCGCCTCTGTAACGGGTAATTGTTCATCTTTACTAGCCTGTCAATTCCTCTCCTCTCGACAAATAACATTATTTAAGGATTTACCGTTGTATATGATCACCTATATACACAGAGATACCAATAACATAATCAATGCATTGTTCATTGATACTGACTTACACAAACATCAGTGACAATGCAAGACAAGGCAGGCTGTATTTTACAAACTCTGAATAAACATGACAACAATGGTATATTAGAGCGTTTAGAACTATAATAGACTGATGATATACATAACCCACAGCTGTACAATGTGTAGTTACAATACTGTTCTCTCTTTTAGTAAATATTGCAATAAAAGGTACTTGGAACTTTTATATTTCTTTTTTTTAAACCGAATCCATCTCTAAGTATATAAGATTGGGATTGAAATACTTGCAACTCACTTGTTCAATCAGTACTGATCGGCAAAGAACGACAAAATAAGAATCACGATGAAGACGTTTTTGGTTGTGCTTGTTTTTGGGTTTGTTGCTGTTACCTTTGCAAGCAAGGAAAAGAGATTAACTCTTCCTAAAGTGAGTATGTTTTTAGTAATTTGGTTGAAATTTGTAATATATGACCAACAAGCTTGAAAGTTGAACTACACTACAGTCGGAGACATTGGAGTGTACGCCCCACTTCAGAATACAGCAAATTTATATGTCATTCAGGACGTTCCCGGGCAAATGAAGTTGTGATGTCATTAATGTCATTGCAAAAAAAAAAAAAAAAAAAACGAGAAAGAATAAATAGAAGTGCAACAAGAATATGGATTTTAAACTATATAACCGTTAAATGACCAGAAATTTCATCTTTAATAAGTAGCGTGGGACTACTTCTACTAACAGTTACGGAACAGTTCAACATCAAATATTAAAACTCTATTTTTTTATGAGTTTTTTTTCCCTGTGTTGCCCGTAACGCGCAACTTTTTCGATATCATGTGATTTTTAGGGAAAAAATGCACTAAGAACCGTGTGACGAGATTTTTTTGATCAAACATGTTGTACGTTTTATAAAAATATTTAATTTTAAGACTAATTAAGGCGGGGGTCACCGTGCTCGTCTCCGAGATAATTAGCGATGGAATTTCAAAAATTCAGGAGCGGATCCAGAATTTGTTTAAGGGGAGTGACTTTCTTTCAAGACTCTACGAGAAGGGGGGTGACTAAATTTTTTGAGTGGTTTTTATGGGGTTTTCTACAAAAAAGGGGGGTGACTTCACCACCCCTGGATCCGCCCCTGAAATTGGCCACCATTTTGAATTCCGAAAGGAGACTAGACGCTAAATCAATAGATTGCTTCTTTCAAAAGCGCTTCTGGCTCTCTTTAAAAAAAAAACGCTAACTAAATATCGGGAAAAAGTTCAAAACACATCGTGGATATCATTTAAACCTAAAAACAAATAAATAAATCTGATTCAAAAATTGGGGCATTATCAGTGCTAGGAATTCAACGCCAATCAATAAATACTGGAGTATTCCTGACCTATCATTGTATTTGAATATATTTAATAGGGAGTAAAGGTTGGGAAATATCAAACCTGCATGTTAATGATGTTTAGCTAACTATAGATGTTCTGTTAGCGCTGCAGCCACAGCTCCGTACAACAAGACTGTGGTAAGGATAGCTGTTGTCTCAACGTCCTCCATCTTTGTGCACCATTACGAGGTGAAGGGCAGTCTTGCAACTTAGTGGTGAGTACTTATCACACACTTGCTTCAGGCTGTATTTTAATATACCTTTGCCGCCTAAACAGGTCCACCCTCTTCTAGAAAATGAATGCTCCTTTATCACAACACACCGTACTGCAAAACTAACTGTTAATAGTATTTTTGTATTATTGGGAAATCATGGGTTACTGACTTTACTCCTAACACATTGCCTCTCACCATTGAGGTCCAGCTTTCGACTCCTAAACTCAGGACTCATGTAAGTAGAGTTGTTTGTTGGTTCTCTCCCCTGCTTCGAGGATTTTTCCGATTTTCCTCCCTTCACAAAAATCAACATGCTAAATTCCAACTCGATCTGTGAGTTAACTGTGCCCTGACTTAGATCAGTCTTGTGAGTGTTTCAGGATTTGATCTGTGAGTTAACTGTGCCCTGACTTAGATCAGTCTTGTGAGTGTTTCAGGGTTTGATCTGTGAGTTAACTGTGCCCTGACTTAGATCAGTCTTGTGAGTGTTTCAGGATTTGATCTATGAGTTAACTGTGCCCTGACTTAGTTCAGTCTTGTGAGTGTTTCAGGATTCGATTTAAAAAAATTAATCCGTTGTTGTTGCTGTTGTTGTTATAGAGTATGCATGGATGTGGCTGTAAGGATGGATTGTCTTGCCAAGTCAGTAGCAGCTGGGGACCATTCAAATACTACAAATGTTTGAAGACTCCAAGCAGCTCAGGAGATGGAGCCTTTTAATTCAATCCAGAAAATAAAGTTGAGGTGGCTTCAATAAAATCAAATTTGAAATCGTGAAAAGTTGTGACCTATTTCTTTTACGGGATGTAAGATGGGATAGAGTAGACATGACAAATGAGTAGACCTTAAAAAAATGATGATGATGATGATGATGATATTAAATATATGATGATATTCAAAGGCGCTTTACAATCATAAGAATGGGTTATTAATGAGGTGTGGACAATGAAGATGGCTTACGTCCTCATTTGTTCATTAACGTCCATCCAAGTTTGGTTAAAGAAGTGTGTAGAGACGTGACCGCCATTTTAGGTGGTCATCCAAGACACTCCAAAGTCTAACCATTTGAAGATTTGTCTTTTATTAAATAGTAAATTTTAGTAATTTTTTCTAACCATTTAGAGCACATTTAGAGTTTTAGTGGGCCGCCCTCTTGTTCAACTATTCTTTAACCCAAATCACTAAAGGGAACTTCGTTAATGTGATTGTGAGTGATATGAAGTCAAAATCATCAAAAAAGAGCAGAACCTCATCAGCGATCGATCGATTAAACGCGAGGATTTTTATTTGACGTTTTTGGACGTTTTGTTCATAAATCCTTTGTGTGCTTAGTTTTCCGCTCGGCTGGTGAGTTTGCGCCGAAAAAATCTGCTCTTTTATTAATTCACCTCCCCCCTCCCCCATCCCCATTCCAGAGCATGGTTCCTTAAGTCTCCGCCATGAAACAAATTAAAAAATCTGGTCGGTTGACTCAACCATCTGATTGGCTAATGCATATATCCCCAGACATACATTTGTCTCTAAAATTTACAAATTAAAATATAGTCATATCTCTGCGGGTTTCATCGAACTTTCTCAATTTTTGCACAGTTGCTAAGTGAAACATGCTCTTTAATATTTCATGGATCATTATGTCTTAGGGAAAAAAATTACGGCAGCCATTTTGGAGGAAGGGTCTATTCCCCGCCGAAGAGTCCATGCCAAAGAGCCGAGAGGTCTAATTGTCTTAGTATAAAACTACTAATCGGTCAAATAAAATGAATTAAAATCATTTATTTTCCACAAAAACTGGGACGTTTCGCTACTAGTAGACTATCACAAATTAGTATAAACCTACTAACGGTCTATCACCAATCCTGCATTCTGATTGGCTACTCTACTAGGGGACTATTACTCACGACCCAGATTTTTAGCTTGAGCTTAGGTTTTGGGGTTCCTGTGGTAGCCTCGATACCAAGCCTGATCGTCATTGACTTTTTTTATTTTTACCGGCGTCTTAGCTTAAAGTATTCAAAACAGAATGAAAGTCCTCACAGAACAAGAAACCAAGGATATTTGGCGACATGCTGATGCAGTTTGTTTTGATGTAGATAGTACTGTTGTTAAGAGTGAGGCAATCGATGAGCTTGCTGAGTTTTGTGGTCGTGGGCGAGAGGTTGCTGAATGGTGAGTTTTTCAGTGCCTTTAGACTGACTGTTAGCTAGCATTTAAGCTTATAACCTTGGAATAGTTATAAAATCGATCGATTGTATATAGGGAACTTTGAAAGGAGAGGCATTTAATGCTGAAGCTAATGATGTGATGACGTGGCAAAGAATATAGGAAATATACCTCAAAATATAGATTGTCTAAGCACAAATCACATCCTTACGAGGCTCTTATCACTCAATGGCTTCATTTTAAATACATTTATAAGCTTATTAACACTAATTAGTAGGTTTCTTGTAATCCGCTAGAAGTATCAGATAAAGTTACTGATGATAATGATGACATCAGGATCAAAGCTTCATGCATTCTTTTATTGTCTCCTGTAAAATTATGTTCACCATAACATTTTGGCATGTTAATCATATTGCTTTGTTATATAACATCTGTCAAAGTCCATTTTTCCTGTACTGTGATTGGGTAAGTTGTTATCACCTAAACCTGAACAACTTATCACGTTTGCCCAGCGAGGAACATGGTTATTTAATAAGCAGTTATAGCAAAACTGAAGTTGATTGCATTTACAAATGTCAGGTTTAAAATCCAAAATATTTTTTTATAGCTCCTTTTTGTTATTCTTTGACAGTTGGTATATAACAAAATACTTATTGACTGGGACCTTGGGAAAACATTCTGTTTTGTGGTCCCTCAACTGCAAATGTTATCCTCAGCTCCCACTTAGGAAGCATCAGCCATCTCAGGACAAAAAAAAGCACTCTGCTTCTGTTGGTACAAGTCAATGAGTGTTTATTATTACTATGGAGCTGCGAAGTGTGACGTCATTTGAACGAAAAATAGACTTCCCAGTCCAAATATAAAATCATTTCTGCAGAGATTTTTAAAATTTTTCTCCTATTGCATGATTTTTTGTTTATATTATATGGTTGTTGAAGAAAGACAATAAATCTTAGGATCAAGTTATTACAAGATTTTAGCATTCTTTTTGTGAGGTTGGACCTGGAAATACGTCACAACTTTGGAGCCCTATACTCTTGATATCAAAAGCTCAGAAACTACCCTGGTGCACCAGCTAGCTAGTTGGAGTAAAAACATTATTCCTCTTTATAACAATTTTATTAACAAGATGAAACAAGACTTGTGAAAAGGTTGCATTTTTACTATAACAGCCCTTGCATTGTGATATTTAATTTTTTCATCAGGACAAAAAAAGCAATGAGTGGTGGTGTGTCATTCAGAACTGCCCTTGAAGCCAGGCTCAATATTATCAAGCCCTCTTTACAACAGGTTCTCTTACAAGTATCATTGAATTATACCCATAATAATATAGATGACAAATTATTCCCTAACTTTTTCTTGAAATTTCATGCATAATTTGAATTTTACATTTCATAATTCCTTTCTGTAACTTTTTCTTTATAGTATTAATGGATAATAAAATGGTAACACATGGATAAATTTAAATAAGTGTTTGCAATGATTTTCCTGTTGTCATTTGCAAGAAAAATTGCATTGTTTAAATATGTAACATGCCCTTAAGAAGTGATTCCAAGTGGGGGAAAGTTCACGAGGGGTAGCAAAGCATCTAGTACACAAGGCTAGCATAACTTGACTGCTAAAGATAATCCAAACTGGTGTCATGTTGTTCTAAAATTTTGTTTCTATGTAGCTTGAGGAGTTCATTGAAATAAAACCCTTGCAGTTAACAGAAAATATAAGGTTTGTAAACTCAATATTAATGTATAAAGAACAGATTTCATGACTGTGAAAAAAGTATGTCATAGAAGTGCTATGTTGTGACCACACCATGAACACCACATTCTTGTGTCTGTGTCAACATAGATTCACTGACATGTTAATAAAATCAGGACTATTTGTACAGCTACACAAAGTCCTTTAACTGGTACTGTAACAATAAGCAGTATGGTGGCATTTATGTTGTGGTTCAAAATGAGGAATTGGTTCAAAATTTTTTGAACCAGTGAAAAATTTTTGAACTAGTTTAAAAATTGAAGATTAAAAAATTGAATTTGAAGATTAGTACCTTGGGGTTAGGTTTTGGGTGAATATCAGGAATGGCATTGCAGTGTAAAAGGTATCAAGTACCTGGGCCTTGGGGTTAGAATATTGGCTATTCTACCTTCCTCACTCCCTATATAAAGACATCTTCACCTCATTTTCACTCATTCCACTCCAACGAAGGACTAACGTCCGAAACGTCAGTAATTATATTTCCACCAGATGGTGCTACAATTTATTCTATTTTCATTTTAATATAAATTTATAAAATTGGTGTGATTATTTATTGTGTTGCTGTTAGTTTGCCTGCTTTGAAATAAAGCAATTGTTTTCAATAATCAAAGTTTTGAAATAAATGTTTTATTTGACCAAACTAGGTTACCACTTTGGTATAGTTATTTTCAACTAAAGGAATCATTATCATACTGTGTTTGTCCACCATATGCCACTGTTTGTGTTTGGAAAATATTGCTGAGAATATCATATTTCCTGTGCTAGAGGAATGTAGCAAAAGGGGGTCATCATTATTTCCTTCTTAAAAAGAGATGTTGGAGTGAAAAAACTGCCATGAAGGAGAGGAATTGTGACTTTTTAACACTACGTTTGGGTGGGGGATTGCAAATGTCAACCATCCTATGCCCCACATCCCTTTCTAAAAAATGAATGCTCCCTTGCAGCACAGTCCTCAATAATTTAATGGGATGTGTGACATGTTCACATTTTATTTTTGCATGACTTGTTTAGTGCATTGTGCATCAAGTTGAAGCCTGATGTCTGATACATAAATCCTTCAAAGTGCCAAGTAATGTTACTGTATTGCTCTGTACGTTAGATTCCTATAACTACTTAAAACAAACATCAAACTATCTACTTGTGCTTGTTTCAGGGAAGTGGTATGGTTATTAACAAGCAAAGGAACAACAGTTTACCTGATTTCAGGAGGCTTTAAACAGATCATTGAACCACTTACAAATATCCTTAGTATACCAACAGAGAATGTGTTTGCAAACAGATTACTTTTTGATGAAAAAGGTAAGAATAATAAAAAACAAATCAATTTTATTGAATGCTGAAACAACCACAACACTGATCCAAATCAGGGCATGACTAGCTCACAGATCAAATTGGAATTCATTCATTTGAATTTTTGTGGAGGGAGGAAAACTGGAGAACTCAGAAAAAACCCTCAAAGCAAGAGAGAGAACCAACAAACATCTCTACTCACATGAATCCTAAGCTCAGGAGTCAAACTCTGGACCTCAGTTATGAAAGACAACCTGCTAGCACTGCATACCACCCCAGGGGCAGATCTAGGATTTTCTTCAGGAGGGGGTGCAGCAGTAGATGGGCAAGCCATCTTCTCCAGAAGGGCTTGCAGCAGCAAAGATCAAGCCATTCTAGCAGTCAAAAAGTCAAAAAAAAGGAACAAAGTCATCAAAGGGGGATGCACACCCCCTGCACCCTTTTAAATCCACCCCTGCACCCATGCTTCTCAGACAACTTTTACTATAGGATTTATTTGTATTGTAAAAATATTTATTTCTACATCAACGTATTTTTTAAGGGAATTATTCAGGTTTTGATATCAGTCAACCCACTTCAGATACAGGAGGGAAAGCTAAAGTTATTGAATTACTTAAACAGAAACATAACTACAAAAGGTAACTCTAAAAAATAACTTGTATAATTAGAGCTTTATTTGAGGCAGGTGAGGATAAGGAAAACATGAAAAAAGCCAAATCCAAAGTGTTTTTGAAATTAATGTTATCACATTTTAACCCTGATGGTGGGTGTTTAGCCACTTAAGGTTGAGGAAACTTTAACATAAAACATAATGAAAAAAACCAACCAAAAACACTAGTTTGTATGGATTTGTCTATAATTAAAAGTATAATAAAAAGAAAATTACATGGCTTGAAAATATGAAGTTTATTTTCTCAAGTTGAAAACAATCCCATCATTTCACAGCTGAACAAGAAATGTAGAATCTCTAAAAATTCCTTAGCAAAATTGAGTTCTGTATTTCTCATGTAAATATAAATCACATTACTTAAAGGGAAAAACATTTTGTTGTTTTGCCATCTAACATACCTGCATATCTGTATACCTACATGAAAGGTAGACAACATCCTTAGGGACTGGTCATAAAGTACAGGGGGGATGGGCTGGAAAAATTAGAACTCTCAATATTAACCAAGTTTTAGTGGCCCACCCTTGAATGGTTGCACAAAAATTTATGACTCAACTCCCCTGGATTAACTCCATAGCTTAAAATTTGTAGACCTTGAATTAAGCTGACAGAGAAGTTGTCTTGTCACTCTCCAAACCAAATCAAAAAAGCCCTTACTTTAACATGAAGAGATAAACTGGCATGAAGCATTGTTTCCTTGATAGCAGAGATGGTGGAACAGTTTTAAGAGTGGGGGAGGAGAATAACAATGTTTCTCAACCTCACAACTTCACCATGCTGCCCAAATCAATTCAGCAATCAGTAGTTTATTTGTTGTAATTACAAATTTCCGTATTGAAGTATTGTCTCAAATATTAAAGGTACTTTTGTGAGAAAAGTGAGTGCATTTTAAGACCCTTTTTCAATTAAGTTTTTTACTGCAAGTGAAGTGAGAGCTGCCTTGTACTTGAAAGGAGAATTTCTTACATTTTATTTTGGAGCCACCCCTTTTCTTCATGCTTAAGAGTGATGGTGCACCCCCTGTACCTTATAACCAGTTCCTTAGATCTCTTGGATACCATGTGTCATTTTTCTTTCCAGGCTTGTAATGATTGGAGATGGTGCAACAGATATGGAAGCATGTCCACCAGCTGTAAGTCATATATATATTAATTTGATTTATAATTCATTATCTGTAAGGGACAGGTCATTATTTACCGGGAGGGGGGGCTGGTGCATTTTGATTTTCACTTGCACAATATTTCTGGACCCCTGGCCCAAAAGTGCCCTTTGTCTCTCTTAGCCCCATATCCTTTGAGAAGCATAAAAAATGACAGCATCATAAAACATAAGTTCACATGGTTTTGAGTTGAAGCTTGTCAATCAGTTTTGAAATGATGGAATTTTTATTATATAAAAATGTTTCATGATCGTACATGATGGGTTTCCCGATAATCGTACATGAAAAGTTTCCCTTGTCATTTTCATGTTGGGATTCCTGTGTTTCAAAATGGCTGCCATGAAATGATTGCTCCACATCAGGTGATCTGAGAAAAAGTGCACAATGCATCTATGGTATTTATTTTGAGGTCCACTTCTGATTTCAAAACATTCAATGTTATTGAAATAATATAAGTTTAAAAGACAGTATTTGATCATGTTTTACCTGGAAACTTGCAAAAGGAACAAGAAGAGGTTATTTTACAGTTCCTAATTAAATAAACATTTATTTTTTGGAGCAAAAACTAATCATACTTGAGCTGCATTGGTGTTGCAATAGCTAAAACAAAACTGATTTAATATGATTTCTGGTTGATTGCAAGAGATGTAAAAACATAGATACTTTTGCAAGTTTAGAAGAGTGTTCTTGAGGTGAACTTCAACTGTAGAAGTACAGCAATTGCAACGTATGGTAAGGATCTGTTCATGATAATGAAATTTTGTGACAAAGTGTAATCAAGGACAGCAACACCAACAACAATGAACAGATTTTCTATGCATATTTTTCATAAATCTGGAGTTTTTCTTGTGGTTCTGTAAGATTCCGTGAGGTTCTGTTGGTTCTGCGATTTCAAGATGCCACATAAAAAATGCTGCACCCCTCTATTTGCACGAGCCCTCTCCTGGTGAACAATGACCAGTCCTCTTTATGTTGTACTTGTTTTGTACAACAACTCAAAATTGTATGGAAAAGCTTAAAGCAACAACCTGCTTTAATGATATATGTAGTTGGGGTGCCTGTGGTATAGCAGGTCCAACCAAAGGTAACCCAAAGATTGAACAAAGGGAAAATCAGTGGATTTTCATCAAAGTATATTAAGTATTTTAAGTATTTATGGAGTTGCAACCAAATTTCTAGTTAAACTATATGTGTTTGTTAAATTAGTCTTGATATTTAAATAAGTATTTTTTGATATTCTTACATATTTCCAGGATGCATTTATTGGATTTGGTGGAAATGTTATACGTGAAAGTGTCAAGAAAAATGCTAGTTGGTTTGTAACAGACTTTGAAACACTTCTAAATGAACTTAAGGCTACTTGATTCTACTGATGAGATGAAACAATTATTTTCTAGAATTTTCTAGGTAGTTGTTTTGCAGTTGTAAAAGTCAACAAGAAAAGTGTTTTTTTAAATTCCTTTTGGCCAAAAAATTTTACTTGTTGAGTGGAGTTTGTTTGGCATTTTGTGCAATAACTGACATTTGTTTTAAATCAAGAAATGGAAATTTAAAACTCCAGCTTTGAGTTCTCTGCTGCTCAGCATTAGCCTCAGTCACACGCAAAATATTAAGAATCACACACGTTAGCATAACTTAAATTAATCTTTACATTCCTTACCTTACCACAGGTTTTCATGAGTAACAGACAACTTGAAAATGGATTTTTAGACCTTTTACGAGTTTGTTAAAATATAAAAATTTTATTAATATATAGTATTTCATTGTTAGATTTTTATCTGATTTATGGACATATTTTAGCTACATATTTAGGTTACTATTTACATGTAACTTGATGATTTGTTATTAGATTGTTTAAAATAGATTAAATAAGGCTGAGCACCTTTTGCATTCGGTCTATAGCAGTTGATCTTTAACTGAAGGATTTACCTATTTTAAATGAAAAATACACATTTGTTGTTGTCGTTGTTTTTTTGTTTTTGTTTGTTTGTTGTTGTTGATGTTGTTGTTATTGCCGTTGCACCTGTTGTTGTTGTGGTTGTTGTTATTGTTGTTATTGCCGTTGCTTCTGTTGTTGTTGTGTTATGGTGGTTGTTGCAGGGCTGTCTAACAGCCAGTCTGTATTCTTTGTCCTGCCAAATTTGGTACTTGACTAGTCATTTGATTTTTTTAACAGTTGCAAAACATTTGCCCCCGTAAGTACTCTTTCTCTACATTCCGTCCGTGCCAAAGGATTGTTTTCACAAGTCCGCCAGGCCATTATTCGGCAGGTTTTAAAGACTCCTGTACAAATTGTCTCTCCTTAGAGTCCGAAACGAAAACAAATGACCTCGCACTTATTGCGTTTTTGATAATCATACTTCAAAAATCTTACACTGCGAGTTTAAATCATAACCGGATACAAGGATCGAAAATCCGCGATTTCGTTTTGACAATCAATTAAGACAATAACAACACGTGATCTTTTTACCTATAAAAAGGGTCCCTTTTAGAACCACTGTCACATTACGGCTCGCATC
>JANTNT010235038.1:0-14541 GCA_024752375.1 Entacmaea quadricolor
ATCATCTGCAAATAGGTGAAAGTCTAACATTCCAGTACACATGCTAAAATCATTGATGTATAATAGGAACAATAAGGCATGTATCTATAATGCATGTATCTATAATAGAATAATATGACAAAGTTACAAATGTGGCCAAATACTGCTGTGGTAGTTTAGTTTTCTAAGCTTTTGCCATGCTACGGCATCATCAGAGAAATGAATGGGTAGATTCTCTGAAGATGCCGTAGCATGGCAAAAACATAGAAAACTAAACTACCACAGCAGTATTTTGGCCACATTTGTAATTATTCTATTGATTTTTTTTATTTTTGAAGGGTTTAAACAGATTCTTAAAAGTTAATCTTACTAATAGATAGTCTTTATCATTAAAAGCAAAAAATCTTACCTCAAAAACAAAAACAAAAAAAATTAAAAATAGAAAGAGCAGGTGGCTATTATTTTCAATTAATGACAGACAGAAAAACTACCATTCGGAGGCTTTTAAAGGCATTGAATCTTTAAACTATTTGGCAGTGATAACAGTCTTGTTAATTCATTAAAACATTAACTCATGATTATAAAGCTGATACTTGCTTTTTAATGAGATAGGATTAATTATGTAAGAAAAGACCTTTCCAAAAACTGGTTGTCATTTAGTTTTCTTACCAACATTTTATTAAAATATTTCCCTAATAATATCGACTTTTTACATTGTTTTAATAATGTTATCATGTTTGGAAAAGAGTTTTTGAATCTTATAATGGCAGTGTGATAGAATAGAACAATAGAATGATGCTTTTTCCCTTAAAGAATTGGAATTTTACACAAGGATTGGGAAAGAATTCAATTGACCACTTGCAAGATAACATCAGATATGTAAACATCCTGTGGTCTAGGCACTGGATTGAAAGGGCTATTAATTTTAAAAACACAATGGAAATCTCAAAAGATATTATTTGCACTCAATGAAAATGATATTTTCAATTAGAACTCAATGGCACTTAAAAAATAGGCAGTCTATGACTGCATGTGGCTACTGCTTTTATTTAAAAAAATGTGAAAAATAAAGTATCAAAAAGAAAATTATTCTACAAAGCTTTTTTGTGTGTAGTGTACCTGTAGCAGAAGAACAACTGAGTAATTTCATTCCCATGAGTAATAAATGTATTGATCAAATTTTAAGATAAAAATATTAGAAAACATAGTATCTACAGGTTTCAAAGTTTCCAGAAAGAAGTTATCAAATCATGAATTATAATTAATGATAAAAAACACAGAAATCACAAGTGAAGGATTTGTAAAAAGAAGTTGTTCTGATTTGCATACACTTTAATGTGAATTTTCTCAGCCAAATTAACTTGTTTCTTGAAAATTTTTAGTAAAACGTAAAATAATTAACCTAGACACTTGATAAGTAAGTTATTGTGCTGTCACTTGCCATTGTAAATGCCCATGATCAGCATATGTTATTATTGAAGTGCCGGTGTGTTTATAAATGTTTGACAAAAAATTTATTGAACACAGAATTTATAAAACAACTCCTTTGGTTTTATTACTTTGAACAATTTGCTAAAAAGACAGTCAAATTTGCTCTCACACTTTTTTAGGATGCTGAAGTTCTTAACAATGTCCTCAGGTGTTGTCATGAGCCGATTGGTAATGTTTGCCTATACTTGAAGAAGAAAAATTATTCGACTGTCTTTTGTTTGAAATGCTTTTTATTAGAAAGCAAATTCCATCGTTAAACAAACAGTCAGACTCCCTAATGGCAAAGCTCTTTGTATAATATGCAGATCTAGTGTTTCTTGTGTTGTAATTTTCTACTTTAGTCATTTTTTGCTTGATAATAGTGTCAGCGACACAGAAACGTTGTGCTCTTATCAGTTTTCCATTAGTCTATTTTAATTTTATCTCTGTCAAATTTATTCTCATGAACTCTAATCCAGTGATACACAATCACTGATTTAATATAGTACCGTAATAATGTAATGTGTAGATTTAAGATTCTTTTTTGTAAATTTTTTGAAACTATAGAAAGGAAAACTTGTACAGAAGCATCTGTAATGAAGAAGAAAGTTTTGTTTTGCGAATTCGAAAAAAGGAAGGTCTATTTTAAATGGATCAATTTTATCGAACCCTGAAACAACCATGAAGTTGATCATAGTCAGGATACTGCTAACTCACAGATTGACTTGGAATTTAGCATGTTGATTTTTGTGGAAGGAGAAAAACTGGAGAACTTTGAGAAAAACCCTTGAAACAAGGGAGAGAACCAACAAACAACTCCACTCATAGGAGTCCCACACTCAGGAATTGTGCCCGCAGTGTGTGCCAACCATGCTTCCAATTGTATTCTATTTATGTTATTGATATGTTTCACCAGGACTATATCTGATAATAATTTTTTTTTCAGGTCCCTTGCTAGCCATGGAGGCTTGCCCAACCTACACTATCTGGATTTGTCTGGCTGTCTTAATGTGACAGCTGAGGGTCTGTTAAGTCTTGTGTCTGTGTGTCCTTCACTGGACCATGCACAGTTCTTTTACTGTGACAATATATATGAGGGGCCATATCCTGACACAGCTAGTGGATGCCAGAATTTGGACTGCACAAATAGGGTGTGTTGTCGCCTTGCTGAATGATACTGTTATATCAACATTTCAGCATAAAGTGCACTACCATTGCCAGTAGATCAAGACTTTTGACACTTTTTTGGCACATTAACTCACCAACCCATCAAAGTAGGCATGAGGCAATAGGTAGGCAAGATCATCTTGACAAATATGACATCAAAACCTGCTCTGCCCACCCACATAGCAGGTGGCAGCTTGAAAGTTTCTAGTGATAAAAAACTTTGTTAAAAATTTCAAAAAAGGTGACAAATTGTCAAAAAACTTGGTCTATTGACAGAAACTAAATTTTGAACTCCATTGTCTATCATGCAACATTTCTTGAAGACATCACATGTAGCTAATACTGGCTTCTGTGGAGTCAAGGGTAAATAAAGTTTATGTAACCAAGTTATAGAATCCTTGCACTAATTCCCAATCTGGGGGACAAAACAAGAGTTTCCTTCTCTTTTATCATCTAAACATTTTTCATTGGGATTTAATGCAAGGGGTCTATCATCTACCAGCTGAGTTGACCTTCAAAACAAACTCAAGGTCAACCAATCAGAGTCAAGGATTTACATTGTATTTTGATCAGCATTTCCCATTGTTGGCTTAAAAAATGGCCTATGCTATCCAAAATAGTTGACCAATCCTTTTGGGGAATGTGATCAACCCAGCTGGTAACTTCAGAACAGAAAATAGTTACAGTCAAATAGACAAATGTATAACTACTACTTAAAGTGTATTAAATACAGTACTTTTTAATGAGATTTTGGCTGCCAAATGTTTGTACACATTCTAGTGTAAAATGCCATACACTGTCAGATTTTACCCAAATGTGGCTCAAGGAGTGGAAATATGGACAACAAATTCAACTTGTCGCACAACACTTTTTGGCATCAAGTTGCAGAGCAAATGTTGCCTGTATTACCACTCTGACACACAGCAAATTTTCTTTGTTGTAAAGAATAGAAGCAACATTCACTGTGCAACTCGCACTGCAACAATGTTGTGCAAAAGTTGCACAAATTTGTTGCCTGTATTACATACCACACCTTTAAAGTAAATTGCATATTTTTTAATGGAAAAGTGCTTTTTGGCAGCCAAAAACTCAGGGCAAAATATTCAAATTATAGAAGCATTGATGCTTTGGCTGTTTTAATTGTTAATTTTAGAAGAAAATATAACCTTAAAGGTGAATAGTTAAGAGATGAATTGAATAATTTATAGTTGAAAATCACAAAAACACTTAAGCATATTTGATATTAAATGCCAAATAATTGTTTTCAAAATTATGATGCAGAATTAATGCATTATGTAAGGTATAGTTATACTTGCTCTGAGGTAATTGGCTATTTTGATGGCTGAGAGTTTTAAAGTCTAAGTATTTCATTGTTGGGAAGGTTAGCCAAACAATTTTGAATGGATACAATATAATTGCATTACTAAACCATTTAGTTTCAACTATTGTTTGGTAGGTAAGTAAACCAACAAAATACTTAATAAATAAAATTTTAATGTAACTTGTATTCATTGCGATTGCACACCCATTCACAATCTAAATTCATACTAATAACAGATCTTTTGGGGAAGACTAACAAGCTCATTTGACAAAAAAAGGATTTTCACTTCACAACTTTTTAACAATACACCAATCCCTGGCTTTTCTCAAGTGACCACCAAACAATGGGTTGTTTTCCCAATTGAATATAGAATGTCTGACTCTGACAAACTTGTGACAAATTTATAAGGTTATTTAGTAGTTATCAATATTTTTTAAATGACTACCTTAAAAATGCATTTATTTTAAGACAGACATTTACAATTTTCAGCAATCAATTTTTATGCTGTATATCAAAAATACACTTTAGCTTGTCTGATGTAGCAACAACAACTAGAGAGGCATAACAAAGAATGAGAGATTGGTGTATTGGCATTAAGTAGTTTTGAGCATACTTAATAGACTAATAATTAACTATGTCTCGAGCAAGGAGATACATGACTTGTATATTCAGGGGGTAATACTGACTAATAGCACCCAACTGTCGCCTGACTGTTGGGTGACAGATGTTTTTGGGGTGCTATTAGTCAGTATTACCTATTCAGGGAATCAAAAGATCTACTCAGGGTTTTGAGACTGGCCTTTATAATTCTTCCTTCCTAATTATCCCTATCCAACATGCATTTGTAACATTAGGTTGCAAAAAAAGATTATAATTTAGAAAGAATTTGATAATGACAGTATTATGTCATCTTCTCAGAGTGCACACACGTACACCTTCAAGAAAAACCATCTCAAGCCTCCTTCAACATGACAATCATAAAACATAAAGGTTTTATTAATGTTAAAATTCTTTATAAAGTAGATATCATATAAGAATGAAAGGATCAAATAAACATTTAAGTAATTTTGAAAATTGAAACTGGGATACTCTTTGAAATTAAAAAAATTCACACACTCAGGCCTGTTTCAAACATCATATCTCACATGTGCTGAATGTTATTATATCAAACAAGGTTGCTTAATTATCTATATATAATTATTTGAAATGCATTTAGCACTTGAGATGTGACATTTGAACTGATCAGGCTCAGAGAAATGCTGGTAATGGGATTGATTAAGGGTGATTGATTTAAGGCTCAGACATGCTAGCAAATCAGTTCACATCTTAACAATTAGAGCAAAAGAGTATTTCTATCTTAAAGTTCTTAGTCATTACAGTCACCAGTAAATATAAAAATGTGTTTTCTAGTCCTCTTTGTTTAGCCATTTTCAAGCCATTAGTTTTGTCTGGCATACACCTATTTCAAAAAATGCTGGAACCAGATCTGAACCTGATATCTATTCAGCGCTGTAACTAGACCTGAATGGTTACCAAGGCAGTAGACCACCAAATCTTAACTAGGAGGTCCGGAAAGTTTTGAAATTCAGGTTATCGGAAATGTGATTTCGGGCCTTTTCAGAACAAATTGGTGATGTTCTACAAAATTTAGTGTACACACTGTGACTTAAAATGATTAAAGAAATAATTTTTCTAAATAATATGAAAATCGTTAATCGCAAACAATACATTACTTGGGAGTTTTCCATTTTCTACGAACCAATAAGACAATAATGCCAAACAAAACAAAATTCAACCGAGGCAAGTGCCTCGTTTGCCTCATGCTAGTTACGGCGCTGCTATTCTAAACAGATCCTCACTGAATGCTGTGCATACATTGCTTTTAAGAAGAGTTACAGTGGATTTTACAAAAAAGGTAAATAAATTTTCTTTCTTTTCTGTGGCATTTTTTTCTTCCCAATCTTCAACCGCAGATATCAGATCACCACCCATTAACGTTTTTTGAAATAGGTTTTATTAATAGTATTTTAGATGCAAGATGCTGAAAGTAATGCTATCTGGCCATGCCCTGAAGGCATTAACAGATGCTTATTTTCTGTATGGTATTAATTTTGTTAATGTTCTCTGTTGTAAACAAGGGATGTTGGGGGAACACAAGAAAATGTAAAAAATCACAAGCTAACAAGCAATTGTTTAATATTGATTTATAAATTAAATAAGGTATTATTAATTATTAAGCAATAAGAATCATTTTCCATGTTTTAAACTCTTATAAAGCATGTGGGATGTTGGGAGAACACGAGAAAAGTTTGAAAACCAGGAGCCTCTAGGCGAGTGATTTTCAAACTTTTTGAATATTCTCCCAACATCCTGCGTGTTTTTAAAAGAGTTTAAAACATGGAAAATGAATTTTATTGCTTTTATAAAATAACTCAAAAATTTCTCTGTTTTAAACTCTCTTAAAAACACGCTCTTCAGCCAATCAGAACGCAGGATTTCTGAAAGTTATTTTAAAATTGTATTTAATTATAATATTGGAAGGTTAGAAGTGCAAGAAATTGGTGAGTTTTTTCTGGGGCCCCAAACCCCTCATTACAAAAAATCTAATAGGCCTTGGTAAATGTCTGCTAATTATACCAAAATAATCCTTGGAATAAGCACCCCCCCCCTCATTCTCAATCACCTCATATTTATACACCACCACCAGTTAGAAGAATCTGCCAATCACCTCATGTAACAACACCAGTTATAAGGCCCCCTCCAGATCCCCTTCCGATCACCTCATATACTAACATGAATAAGGAGGGTATAGTTGTAATTCCTCATGAAAAGTCAAGGGGGATACAGGATTTATTTTTGAAGGAGGGGTTCAAAAACCTTACAATGGGGATCTCATTTTTGTCGTCATAAGGGCAAGAAGAAAAAAGGGAAAAATGAGTTGAAAATGGGGCTTTCAGTACCATGGGACCCTTTCCCTGAATCCACCCATGAAAAATAGCACTTTGAAATTCCCCCTCCCCCCCTTTTTTTTGATTGGGCAAAATACCAGTATAAGAATCCTCTGGTCAAAGAACCCCCCTCCCACCCCAAAAAACAACAAAATGAATAATATAATTGCATGGCATTTCATAGTGTAAGAAAAGTTTATGATTCTCTTTTTTTGTGTACCATAAATTGCTTAACCTCAATTCCCTCAATAATAGTACTATAGTTAATGTGAACCCTACAAAACAAGTATTTCATGTGCCTTCTACCTTTTTTTATTAATAGTGAAAGATGATGAATTGAATAAATAGAAAGAATGATAATCTAAGGGACTTGTCAAAGTATATGGGTAGGGCAGGAAAAGAGGGTGGTGTGCCATTAATAGCCTAAAAAAGGGATGGGCAATTAAAATTGATTATTTGGTAGGGGTAGGGCTACTTTTATTTTTTATTAGCAGTCCATAACCAACTGTTCCTTAAAAAATAAAGGTATTGTTATGTATAATTTTATTATTAAGATGTGCCATACATTTCCTTTTCCCACTTTTTTTTTCTTTTTCTTTTTTGTTCCTTTAACAATTTGTGTATTCATCAATTTATTTGAAACTGCCAACAGTACAATGCTAACAATGGTCAGAGACTGCACATGATTTTAAAATTTAAATACTTTATTTCAAAAGAGTTCACTAGCATGTTAGTGACCATATGGTAAAATTAGGTAACTACTTCATGTATACTTTCATATTGTCCTGACTTTATTTCTAGCTTTTGTAAAAAAAAGTCAGAACAATATAATTAGTAATACATGAAGTAGCTACCCAAAATCCTTAAATTGTATTTTAGAAAACCTATAAAATTGAAGCCAGTTTGGACAGTTTGTTTGAGCTTGAATAATTGTTGCTGCTTAATTTTATAAAGGTCCCCTAAATAATTATATATTGTTCAAACATTGAAACAGGCTAATCCTTAGTCAAATAAGATATTTCGTCCAAGAAAAATAAGAATAGAACATTGTAATTATTCACACATTGTATGTAAATATTGTCTTGATTACTACATCATGTTGAGAACGGCTTTTCAATTTATTTTTAAAGCAGGAGATATGGATCGCTGATGCCTTTGAGAGCCATTGTTCCTGTATTCAAGGGTGCTAGCTATCAGTGCATTTAATAAATGGGAAATAAACAATATGTGAATAACAGGATTATAATCGCAATCTGATGAAAACTTGTATATTTTGTTGCATAATCAAAACAAATTCTATAATAAACCATTTCACGGATTCCATTACTCAACCTCAGCCTCGTCAGGAAGTAAAATTTCTTTACAAATCGACTACAACCTGTGAAATTTCAATTGTTCGTTGATGTGTGAATTCCTTTCATTACTGTGGACTGTAGTTAAATTCTAAAGAATATTTTACTCCCTGACGAGGCTGAGGTTGAGTAACGGAATCCGTGAAATGGTATATTCAGAAACAGAACAAACTTAAAAAATAATAAAGAGGTAAAAAGAATTATCTGTTGCTTGGTTTTTTGAGATACTGACTGAAAAAACTGCGGGTCTTGCAAAAAGTTTTCGAAAGAATGAATAACGACTTTTTTCAAGCAAATTGTTATATTCCATTGAGGCAGAGATTTGACTTAACTTTTGTTTTTTCTTCGATATTTAAGGTTCCCAAGACTCTACGAACTGGGAATTAAAACTTAGCTGCAATAATTCGCTAGCTTGGACAGCGTGGGTGGAAATTACAACAGCTGGAAAGTTTGATGAATAAGTTCATGGAAAATTGACATTTGTGAAAAAACTTCATTGTCACTCGACTTCAAATATGACGTTTCCTTAAAGCACCCTCAAAACCTTTAATGTGATAATCGAAAAAAAAAAAAAAAACTAGGAAAAGTCTAGCGGCCGGTGTAATTATAATAGTTTGGCCATGGCTTGGTATGGTGTGCATACGAAATCGCTATATTTAACAGTTTGACCTCACAAGCAAACAAGCGTTGTTGCAAAGTGAGTCAAAGCCTTGTCTGTGATAATTTTCAAGCAAGCATTTAAGGCGCTAGAGAATCGCGAACCTCACAAAATAGTGCTTTAATAGCTAATACATACGAGAAAAAAATGATTACTCGTAATCTTCATTTTGTTAAGATTTGGTTCCATAACTGAAAATAACAGCTGAGTTGATTTCAATTCTCTCGCGAGTCGCATCTAAAATATGAAATACAATATTAAACCACACAGTATGTATATATGTATCTTAAAAACTCTTTTATTTCAACAGTTTTCTTCTTCCTATTTATATTTATTTAATACTTATTTCACTCTGGTTTTGATAGATCGTTTCATTTCAATAAAGAATTTAAATGTACATAAGGCAGCGATTGACGGTCGCTTCCTTCAAATAACTTAAACATGAAAATCAATTTCTATATCATTTTTTTTTAAAAATAGATGGGATTCTCTGTACAGTGAGTATGCACATATAAAAACACTCTTTACTAGCTCTAGAAAACTGTACAAGATATCTATCGCTAATGGTTATGTTATTCGCAACTATTCTACACTTGAAGTGATTCCGAATATTCACGACAATGGTGAATGTCTCTCTTTTTTAATTCGTGTAATGTAATTTGACCTAAAAATACTTTCTTGCTTTGAAAGCGATGTTGGATCGTCTATAAAATATATAAATTTTCAATTCACGTAGGTCGATGCGAAAAGTAAAATATATAATAACTTAAAAACACATTATGACATTGGCAGGAAAACCGTAGCTAATATAACTTCAATTCCAAAATGTAAGCTTTATCTTCCAATAATTTTTGGCAGCACTGTTCTAGTGTTAAGAGATGCAGAATCGGCAACTGTATCATCTGTAATTTCTAAAGCTTTCCTAGGCTTCGATTTTCCGGAAGATGGGCCAGTGGGGGGAAGTTTTCCAACAGCAGATCTTCGCTTCTCTGCCGGAGACGAGACGATGTTGTTGTTTGGTTCCGGTGCTCTTGGCAACCTTCGCCTCAGCCATGGATGTCTGAGCGCTTGTGAGGGTGTCATTCTTTGACTTGGCTCCCATTCTAAGCATCTCTTTAAGAAATCTATAAAAAGGGTATCATCGCATCCTTTTAGTGCTTGAACAAACTTCTTAGAGCCTGGGATTCCACGCGTTTTGCCGTGTCTAGAGCGGCCAGCGTTCAAGACTGTACTGCCATCAGGCAGTGTTGTCACAGTACAATACCTTGGATGTCCCTTCGAACTTATGAAGTTCTTAGCGCGTTTCGATGTCTCAATTAATCGCTGTGGGGGTACTCCTTGCAGCTCCATTATACAAGCAAGTTGATCGCTTTCGTCTTCGCCAGGAAAGATAGGGTAACCAGTTAAAAGTTCCGCTAAAATACATCCAAAGCTCCACATATCAATCGGCATGCCGTAGCGAGCGCCGAGAATGACCTCAGGGGCTCTGTAAAAACGGCTTTGAATGTAAGTATAAATTCTCTGATGTTCATAACAACTAGATCCAAAGTCGATGACTTTGATACCACTTCTACCTTGTTGTTTAAGAAGAATATTCTCGGGTTTTAGATCACAGTGAATGATACGATTGCGGTACAGCGCGTCCAAACATTGAAGTATAGAGTGTGCGAACTTCCGAACAAGTTGAAGACTAAAACCTTGAAATTTGTTTTTCTTGATAAGTTCGTAGAGGTTCATGCTAAGAAGCTCGAATGTCATACACACATGGTTACGAAAATTAAAATGTTCAAGCATGTGAATTATATTATAATTATTGTCTTTGTCTTGCTTACGCAAATGTTCGAGTATCCGAATTTCCTCTTGCGCTTGTCTGTGAAATCGTTTTTCGTTCCTAACCATTTTCAAAGCTATATGTGTTTGTGTCTTATGATCATAAGCCTTGACGACTTGTCCAAAGCTCCCTTTACCAATAATCTTTAGAACTTCATATCGATATCCTATATGATCATGAGGAACGTGAATATAAGAACCTTGGTCATCGTCGTAGCCACAATTATTTGCGCCGCTCACCACACCCTGCCTTTTCTTCGCATTTGGTCCAACAAAATAAATTTGCGGATAATTAAATATCTCATGATGTTCATAGTTAGTCAGTTTATGCATTAGTTGTTTCATTGCTTGATTAGGAGACATGAAATCACGAGATTTGTGTGATCCCGAGCCGTTACTACGACGGTCGGTCGAAGAAGAGCGTCCCACTTGACCGACTACTGACGACGGTCTAACAGATGGTAAAGCCTGAACTTCGGGAGCGATCTTGCCTTTGTTTTGCTGGTTTGTCTCCTCTTCAAACAGCTGTTGAACCTGTACTCCAGCTCCAGCAAGATGCGGTAATCCTCCACCAACATTGTTAGAATCGTGAGTCGGATGTTTCAAGTTCGCCTTTGTAGATGGTTTCAACGGTGGCAAAATATCCGTGCTTCCTTTACCTTCCATTAAAAACGTCTCGCCACCCGTACGTAAGAAAGAACCAGGGTTGGAAACCTGCAAATGTGGTTTCCTTCCAGTTGTTGTTGTCATTCCCCGTGACTAGATATATTTTTTGTTAAATGATTCTCTAAACCTAGTTCTTTCGGTGATATTCTTTTGATAGGAGTCTAGCGGTTCTCACTTCTTTTTGTCAGCCGCTTTGTGATGTTTTACTTTGCCACGTTGCCAGGTGATTTTCAACCAATCACGTCCCAAGCTCACGGCGTCTTGACAACGGCAAACGTAAATAGAATTTACGATATCATGACGTCATAGTCACAAATGATTCTGATTGGTCGTTACAAACAGTAACCGGCTTCTCATTGGCCGTTGATTTGCATCACTTCCGTAAATGTTCGAAATACATTAGCAATTCAAAATAATCGATCATGGCGGCTGTTTGTTTACATTAAAATCCCAACCACAAAAATTTAAATTTAACTTAACCGAACAGTGATTCAATCAGCAAAAACCGCTCAAAAATAATTTTCAAAAACAAGAGTATTTTGGTTTTTTTGAACTCGCTACTCTAGCCTTTTTAATAGTTCTTTTTTTCGCGACGAATTGATTACCGGACTCCTTGAAAGGCATCACGTTGGCAAGTTCGTTGCTAGGACAGATTTCTAAAGAACTCTAAGTCTATTACATAAGCAGCTTTTGTTTCTAAATATCATCTGTTTGGCTATTACTTGGATTTTTTTTCTTCTTTTTACCAAAATATCAGTCAACTTATGGACCAGCATTCTTAGAATATTAGCTTCTGACAAGCTTTAAACTTAGAAACAACATATTACAACAAATACAAAATTTAGAAACCGCTAAAATTAAAAAAAAAAATATATATATATATATACAGGTGTTGTATCAGGAATCAGCTGTGCGTTTTCAAAAAAAAAAAAAAAAAAAAAAAAATCACGAGGAAAAACATTTTGGTAGCGACGAAAAGCCCTTTGGTAAAATTGACAGTTTCCTATCTATCGTCACTTACATTTATTTTTCAGAAAAGCACACTTTTACTATCTTTTGTATTTTAACTTCACCATAAACACACAATGGTTGACGAATTATTTGGTGCAAAACAAATATATCGCAATATTTTAACAATTTTATACCGAATTTTATATCAGATTGACTTTTCGGCCGTAATTCATCCTCGGTAAGGCTGTTATTGTGACAGCCTTCATCAGAAGAAAATTAAATTTTTGCCGTTGGAAGGGTGCTACGTCACGAGATTGACAGAAATAAGGATTTAATTACATAACTGTTTTTTTTCAGTTAGTATAAGGAAATGAGTAGATTTTCTTTTTCTTAGAATGTCATAAATCGGAAATGATTACAGCAAGGCTTGACGAAAACCGGAAGCGGCCGTGAGAATTTTAACCAAAGGAAACCCAAACCAATAAAAAAAAGGTGAGGCCGGTTTTGACAAAGTGAATTTATCAACTGTGTTCCAAGTAATCATCCAAAAAGCCGACGGTATATTTAAAAAAGTATTTTTTTTAAAAATCTCTTTTTTGAATAAGTAAGACAATTTCTTGATGCATGCGAAAGTATTTATAAAATATACTATCGTGAAATATTTTTAATGTAACACGCTCTCTGATTGGTGGAGCTGTTGCAAAGTGAGCGATAGATATTCTGTTCGCCATTTCTAGATTTATTGCTTTAAAATATTTTATAAAGTGAAATTGAAACGACCGCTATTAAGCCATGTCTATAGGGGCGTAGCGAGGTCCCATGAATTGGACCGGGGGAGGTTGGCAGCCAGAGTAAAAAATGTATGTATGTACGTAAAAAATATATGTGAGCTTTTACTGTGGCTAGAAATTGAGTCTGTTCTTATGCTCTGATAGCTTTTCCAGAAAAAATAACAAATGCAATCTGTTGACAGCCACCCAGATGGCTCAGTTGCTAAAGCGCCAGTCTGTTGTGCGGGAGGTCGGGGTTCAAGTCCCAGTCAAACCAACACTCAGGGTCTTAAAATAACTGAGGGGAAAGTGCTGCCTTTGTAATACTATCTGCAAATGGTTAGATTTTCAAGTCTTCCTGGAAAGACTTTAAACCGTAGGCCCTGTCTCCCATCCCTTCTTTAACCTGTATCATGGGGGACATTAAAGAATTTGTGGAATTGTTTGTGTAAAAATAGGGGATTGTTCGCTCGGTTCAACAGCCTATACAAAATTTTATTCATATACTCAAAACATTGTAAAAATGGCCTGAAAAGCCTGGTTATCTGCAAATTAATTTTCTGTCGGTCGGTCGGTCGGTCGGTCGGTCGGTGTGTGTGTGTGTGTGTGTGTGTGTGTGTATATATATATATATAAACACACACACACGCTCGCCTCCTTTATATTTTCCTTAAAAACTAACTGTTCATAGTATGAACATTGACATCTGTCGAACCGAAAAAATGCCTCTCTAAAAATGTAATATCTAATATTTGTTTTTTAAATATATTTTTATCTTGTTGCCGTTTTCGAGTTAACTTTTCACATTAGCTAAACTAAAGATCAGTCAGTTTATGAGAATAACGTTTGGTCAATTATAATTGAACCGTTAATAAAACATTGGCTAACGCATGATTTACCGCGGATCATTAGAATTTAGTTTGACAGTTAATTAAAATCATGATATTATCGGAGTTGTTTTAAATTTAATATTTTAAAATTAAGTTTCACATAAAAATGAGATAAGATTTTGGAACATTTCTCGTTAGTGCGTTATATATTGTTTTATTTCTGACAGTTTTTGACGGCCACTTTCAGGCGAACTATTACAGAACCAATATGTCTTAACATTGATCCGGCAATTCGTTTAGTCAATATATCATATATCAAGGCTACTGACATGAAGAAATGGCTTGTATGTTAACATAATATAACGCGAATTGCTTAGTTCTATTTTATTAAAGGACACTGACTACATTGACAATAAAAGCTTCAATCTTGTTCCCAGAGCCCTTATTTCTTGCTGCGCATGGTTAACGAAAATATTATTTCGTTGAACATGCGCAGTAAGAACACGAGCGTTTGATACTTTAGATTCCAGATCAAATTAACGCCTGCGAACAAAATGCCAGCGGTATAATTTTTAGATAATCCGCTAACAAACATATCG
>JANTNT010235149.1:0-22746 GCA_024752375.1 Entacmaea quadricolor
TGACTTGCCTGACTTGCCTGCTTCATTTTATTTCCAAATTAGAAAGAAAGGCAAGTCAGGCTGGAAAAGCTTGTTCCTCTTTACTGAACTAGACATGTTGGTGAATCTAAGAAATACATGTATAGGAGTTTGCTCGTACTGATTAGTTGTATCGGTTTGAACTTCTTTGGAAGTGATTTTATAGACTGTCTTAACATATTATAGCATTATGGAAAACCCTAAACATCATTGATTGATGACAAACTTGACATTTAGGAGGGTTTTACATTAAAGGTAATCAAATAAAGGCTAAATACAATTGGACTTTGTACTGAGAAAACAAATTAGCTAAGATCACAGCAAATAGAACCAGTCAGCTTGGGTTAATTTCTGCCCTTCAGAAGCGGAAAGCGGCTTCTCTAAAAGACACCAGAGACAATGGCCAATTATCTCACCGCTTAATAGCCGAGGGCAACCAACACTTGAGATAATGTAAACAGGTTTTATTAAGCAAGGGCTAATTGTTGCAAAAGGTCATTGAAGATGACCTGTAAGGCACGATTAATAGATCCAATTGATTGATGTCAATTTATACCTATTTATTACTCGCCAGTTCAATTGGCATTACTTAAATAGCATTCACAACCACCGTCGGGGTCGTTATTGCGTTTATTTATTTTGAGGACACCCTCCGGGGTTTGTACGTTTATTTGTTCTACCGACATATAATCTCATGCAGTCTTCGACATTCATCCTTTCATTCCATCTCTTTCAAAAATACTATGAACCTAGTAAGACCTTCCTTGAGGTGCTATTTCATCAGCTTAAGGTTCTAGAAGACCCATACCATTTTGGAAATTAAACTGAGATCTCAGACGTGCCATTTGTTTAACCATGATTGGTGCCCATGCGGTGTCCAGTCATCCAAGCCGTGTGCCCTTTGAAGATATTAAAAATGAATATATATAACTAAACAAACGAGAAAGACTCATCGGGGATTAACCTTCAATATACTTGATGGGTACATGGCGTCGGACTAAGTACCACTTATTGTTATTTGCTCACATTAGGAAACACATCTAAATCTGTATTACATAGTATACAGCACGCTTCAACGATGCTTCGATTATCTTGATTGGGAGCTATTCTTTTTTAAGGCCTCAGTGTTTTCTTTTCTTATTTTAATCCGTGTAAATCGTCGAGTTATTTTGGGATCAACAACACGTTGCTAACAAGTTAACACAGGTGTCAAGAACATTTTGTGGTCGTATGAAAATTCCTTCCGTTGAACAACAGTTGAGATAATATTCTCAAGGCCAATCAAAATCCATAAAGTAAAGCCGACAAAATCATCTTATCATGCAATTTCAATGGATATTACTGAGATAAAACCGCACTAGAAACGTCAGTGGGACCGGCTACCTGCTAACAAAGAGATACAAGTAGCAAGCCGATTGGAAGTCATCTTCCTTGGTCTCAACGTTTGTTATAAATCTCAAACTGAACATGAAGATTTATTAAATCATTCTCTCTATAATTGGAAAAATAATTTTTAAATGTTTCATTTGAATGAATCGAATCTTTTGCTCAATCTTTTTATCATAGAATCAAAGTGAAGACTTGAAGACTCCTTGGCCACTACCCCCAACCAGGTGTATTTAGACGTTCTACCCAACTTCAAGGGCGACCTCCTTTGTTCGGCCTCCAAACAAAACAGCCTTTACGGCGTTTGCTTACAATAAAAATCAGCTTGGCCCATCACAATTATTCCAACCTATTGTGTGTTTTTTCATTACGTTTATTTACTTAGCATGCCAACTCCTCATTTAATTAAATTGTTTGTTTGCTGGTAATAACAAATACTTTTGTTTAATGCAAATTTTAATAGAAATTTTCTTATTACGTGTATTAGTCAATAACAGTCAAATAAGAGTTTCGGGGCTACGGTATACTGAACAGCTACCCCAACATCTTTTTCCTTTCCCTAATGGCATTTACAGATGACTCCAGAAGTGGCACAGAGGGCATATACTACACATGACTAGAAGTTAACAGTTGTGACCAATTCGACACACTTGGCTGTCTTTATTGTCATAACAACCGGGATATATATGACAGTTAATTAAATACTAAACTAATTAGAAAACGGTGACCCTTTGTTGGGTCATTTAACGATGAATTTTTGTATTGTTTGTACGTAGTTGCTCAAGTGAGCTCCAATCAACCTCAAGTTGGTTTCCTTTTAATTGTTTTCTTATCAAAAAGTTATAGCTTGGGTACTGCTGATATGATCTTAAAATTTCGGAAGAGATTTTGTTCAGCGTATTATAGAGAAATACCAATACATCTTCCGAAGCATTGCTCCAGTTTTGCATGGAAAATTTTCAATTCTTCCTTGTGAAATTATGAAATATTGTCATCACAAACAAGTACATCATGAAGAAAATTTGTTGTCTTATTGACACTCGAAGATTAATCACAGAACATTTAAAGAAATTATCAATTTGTTCAAAGTGAGCGTCAGCTAAGAAGCTCAAACTTATCTTCCTCTTGTTGCGTTTCAGCACATTCATTAGCATCATTATGGTTCTTTGATAATACCGAAAACCGTGAGCAGTAGCCGGTCCCTGATAAGCCTTGATGGTTATGATGTCCTAAGACTTGTAAGCAAAGCCATAGATATCTCTCTTGAAGCACATTTGGCCTCACATGTATTTTCAATTAGACGAAAACCTATATCTTTGTCGGTAGATTTAATACTCCACAGTCCGCAACTCTGCGGGATGCGTATTGAGACTATTCCTGTCTGCATTTAACCCTATAATTCCCAAAGAGTACCGCAAGCGAGTATACAGTTGCTGTAGGCCTAAAGTTAAAATCTTTTTAAAATCTTATTTAGAATTAAAGATCGTTTATCCAGAGTAACTATTGCTTAGGATCCAACAAGGAAAGCGAAGGGAATAGGCATCTAACAACCTGTCGTGTGAAGCTTTTCTCGAAACAGGCCGCCGACACAGGATGGTTTGGTCTTAATTCAATTATTATCATTACGAATGCTGTACTCAAATTCTTTGACCCTGGTAAAACATTTCAGGTATTGCTCATATTTTTTAAAGCTTTTATTATCAAAAGCCACCTTAAGGAGAAAATTGCATGAAAACCGAGCGCGTCACCAGCGTACGGTGGCTCATCCCATCGAACAGTACACAATCTGTTGCAGATGAAAAGAAAATCTCGAAATCAAAAATCAAAACGATCCACCCTGTAGCTTAAATAAATTCCTATATAAAGAACATATTTTATTTTCCTTCCGATTCGAATCTCTTGTTTGAACAATAATTGATTTAGCTAATTTATTTATATTAAAAACCAATAATCCCCAAAAAGATGTTTTAAAGGCCTGTTTGTACTGTCATTAACTTTCATTAAGGTTAATAATGTGATATACCAATATTCCCGTTTAGCGGTGAATATAAAATGCCTAGAAAGACAAAACATCAATAATATTAAAAACACTTTTCAGTAAATTTAATCATTGCCAGAATTAGACTGTAACGACTATGGTACTTTTGGTTTACCAAGAAAAGACTCTTCAAGGCGAACATGTGCTTTACTCAATGGCATCGAGAGGGGGCGGTAAACTCAAGGCCGAAAAAAGTAATAAAGTTTTATATTTGTCTAAAAAAACTAAGCGGCGTTTGATTCTAAAGTATGAAGATTATCCGGTCGTTCGGAAGTTGTGCCATCAGTCGATTCCAAAACATACCGAACTCATGCAAGGAAATGTTTTTGGTCTGGTAACATTTGCTAAACACAGTTTTATATCCTCAATAAACTAAGTAGATTTTTAGTTTAATTACCTCTAAGTTTAGTTGTAGTTCAGTGGAAAGAAGTTTTAACCAATAAGATAGAGCACCTAAGTAAATTGAGATTAAGCGCTTGCATTGCAATGATTTCAGTAACGGGTTTGATTCGGTAGAAGTTTCAAGAAGGAAAACGGAAACGCTTCACTGTTGACTTCCTTGTGAAAAACTGCTGTGATCTTCAGCAAATTAAATAACAAAATGTCTTAATAATTCTGTATTGGAGTATGTAATCAATGACACGGGGTTTATACGTGGTTTGTAAGGTCAATATTCCATCCGCAATATTTGCAAAACAACTAGTTTCTTGACATAAGCCGGGTTAATTGGAATGTGTCTTGAAAATCGACGCTTTGTAATTCTCTAGGACACTAACCTTTAAAACGTTGTTATTAACTCAAAGTATTATTCTTCGGTAACCGAACATTTACAGTTCGACAATCTAGATTTCATTAAAAATGTTAAATACAATTTAAAAACAAAGAAAATGGTAGTTTTGAAGTTTCCATGTGTCAACATTGTATCATTCAATAACGAAAAGGGAGGTCCAAATTAAGAGGTTTTCTTTCGTTGGTGTGTAGAAAGAACATATAAATTTGATTTAGCACAATTGCCTAAGGTTAAGGAAATACCAAAAGATGTTAGAAAGACTCATTAGAGTTGTGATCCATTAGTTAAAAGATCTCCCACACTGCTTTCTATATGCAACCAGAAAATTAAAACGGATCCTTTCGGTTCACCGAGCTCTCTGAAACTGTTATACTAACTCTCAGCATTACCGCCAATAGCTAGTTTCTTCTCAGTTTAAAGTTCAGATCACAAGCCTGAAAAGAAAGTTCTCTCTTTGTGGATGAGATTAGGAGCGAGTGTGTTTGGTCGAAGCTGCACCTTTGTTCAATGATTCGGTGTTCCTGAGGTTCTTATATCTGTTCATCAGACCACAAAATTACTAGTAAACGAATAGTTCGTGTACAAACAGGCTAGATTGTATGAGTTCTTAAGGAGTCCTTCCATCGGTTCACTCATTTAGACATGTTTGCTCATTGCTTGCTTTCAAAGTAATCCTATAGCTAAGTAGTTCTGCAAAAATTCATGATCCGCTATCACAGTTTGAGACGTTTTAATCCCAGAGGCTTCTTGTAGTAGCATCAATACAAAGTTGCAATGATCTGACTTAAGTAACCGGCTTCACTAAGCATAAACAAATCAAGTAGCCCGGTCTCCTTCAGTTTTCAGGTATTGGCATAATATGTATTTACTTATTTTATAGTTTACGACCAGAAACTTGTTCGTCTTTTACAGTTGTACAAGAGGCCATTCCATCCCACATAACCCAGCACACCAAATAGATTGATCAACACGGTTGAAGACTTCACGTCGACAGTCTTGAACAAAAGAGCTGTTTTTTTTTTTTTTTTTTTTTTTCCTACATCATTTACCATTCAACTTAACCATCTTTCTCAGAATGTAACCCAAGATACCTTTCCAGCAGGCATTTTCGTTTAGAAATGCCGTAACAACCACGAGACTCACAGCGGAGCATGTGAACCCTGCAAATGGACCGCCATGCTCACGACCCGTAGCCTAATTTATCCAGTTTATTAGTCAAAAACTACAAATGAGTTTATCTGGTGTGAGCATTTATGCCCCCAGCATTTTCATGCGCTTCGCCATCAGACTCAAATTCAACATACAGGTTGTTTAGTTCAACCAAAGAATGGAATTGATTTTCGGTACACCATTTTAATTGGTACCAGCTTTGAATGATGCTTTCAATGAGAACATAAATGGCATCATATAATCGAACTCATTACCCGAAAACTCGCCATAGCCCTTAACTAGTATAGTCCTTCGTGATGAGATATAAATTGTCTGTCTACAAACTATGCTACGCTAAATACTTCCTTTAAAATTTGATTTAACACTTAAATAATCTGCTTCAGCGCAATGTTCATCGAGAATTCCTTGTAGATTGGAGAGTCTTGAACAGCATGGATTTTCGTATTTGTAAGTAGGATTTTGAAATTTAAAAGATTCACTGGGATTGTACATGTATCTTAAAATTTTATGCCCTTCTCCCAGTGCAACACGTTTGAAAAGAGAAAAAGTATCAAAGCCAAGTTTGTCCGCTTGGTATGTGTAGTGAGTTTGATATGGTGGGTCAGCTTTTGAAGGATAATACCAAGAAATACGTTTGGAGATCTACCTAAAAAGTTTGTTTATCCATTATTGAAGACCAAATTGGCTTTAATACTTCTTCGTGATTCATATATATTATCGATATATCGATATATATATATATATATTAATTCGCATAAAAAGTGGCTGATCAGAGCAATGGAAAGGAGTTTTCTGAGTTCAGTGAAAGGACATACCTCGTTAAGATAGAACTCAATCATCTTAAACACTTGCTTAATTTTAACAAGAATATCCAAGTGTAAAATACATCGAAAAACTTGGGGTTTTTTTCTGTTTAGCTATTGCAAGGATAAGAAATTTCGATTCTTGTAGTCCAGAACCCAAAGTTAATGATTTGAACAAGAATTCTTGTGTACAAATGCTCATCAAACCTCCATCATATTACCCAACAAATGTTGTGTTGTCAAACCATACATGAAAAATTACTGAAAATTTGAAAAGAATATGGGGCATGCATAGCTATTGTATAGATCTAATATTGAATCTATTTTATTCAGGCTTTGAGACTAGCTTTAGATTTCTTGATGATATTTATGATATTTCTTTGAGATCTTTTGTAGTAATCTAAGTATCATAATTCCATCACATTTCAGTTTGACGGCAAAAGTTAATCATTTTAACTGAACTGAACAGTGAAGCCAAATTTAACTATGTAATGTGAACAATTTCCACAAAAGGAATGCCATCATGCAAATCTTAATCAGATAGCAAAGGCTTTCGATTTAACGTGCCTATGAGAAAAATGTATTATATTTAAAAGAATTGCAAGCATCCTACATAGGAAATTAACAAGAAATGCATGGTTAAAATTGCTTCTTTCGAAAAATCAACAATTGTCAAGAATAACATTGTAGAAATACAAAACAGATCTTAAAATGCAGTTATACTTTCACTATAATTTCATTATTTTAACAACAATTAAATTATATTAAAGACCATGAATTAAATCTTAAACTTTATTATAACTATAGCCAATTATTAAAGAAAATAAACTGGAACGAAAAAGAGTTTTTAATAAAGCTTTTTCCAAATAAAAGTAAAGTAATTCTCAAATGGATAGAGTTGTGAAAAACAGGCAAGTTGAATCATTTTTAACTAAGACCCTTTCACTGATAGCTAGTTTTTATTGTAAAATTTTCAACCTTAATATTAACAAAATATTTGCTTAAATCCTATTTGTCCCACACTGAAATCCATATACCATGTAATTGTAAATGTTATAAACTAATAGCCAAACAGGCATTTTGAGAGAAAAACAAGTTACATTTGAATGGTTTCAGTTGTCCTCCACTGAATAAGGATAATCAGGCAAACATACGGTTCAAAAGACACCTTTTACAAATAACGGTTTTACTAATCGAAAACAAGGTAGAGAAACCATAGTGTACTAAAAGAGAACCGACACAGGATATCAGTTGATAAGCCATGGCTGTGAGGGAACCACAACAGATCAGCTTATAATGGTTTTCTTTTAAATTGAGGTTAAAGTTAGTGCGGCTCTAATAGTTCACTGTGAGAGGTTCCGTCTATTTTTTATTGCTTAATTCTCCGTCATTAAGCAAAGAAGAGGAAAAACAATCTCCTTGCAGTAGCAAGGAAACAAGGTTGTGTTTAGATGTTAAATTAAACGAAGGCGCCATCGAAGAAGTAGATAGCTATGGGGGTCTACAGATGACGTGCTGGGATCCCTCCATGGTCGTCAATTACGCGTTTTATCGCAAGGCAGTTTGCCATCAATTAAACTCAAACAGATTGCAGTTTAAATTTTCATAGACTAGTTTCCTCGATACGCGATTAACTGAAAGCCTTTTGTTAAGTAGAACACCAGTTATCGAACTGGGTTAATGCTCCCAAAATGAAATGGAGAAACTCCAGAACCTGTTTAACAGAGTTACTCACAAGCCGAAAGATTATGGGAAACAGCATGAATACCTTTTAGCGAGCAAACAATATTAGTCTCACGTCTCTTGTATAATTGCCACAATCACCATAAAAGAACTAGAAGATACAAATAAAGGATTGTTATTCTTCCGCTCTGAAAATTTCAAATTTAGCACGAGAATCACATAGGCATTTTCTACATTTAGTAATTGTCTCTTTAATAGTTTTTACAAAGTTCATTGGTCTTTATATTAGATAAATTAATAATTCTTTTACAATGATACTGTCATTAGATCCAAATCCCATTTTAACAGCTAAACTCAATCGCATTCTTCATAAATTAGATTAAGCGTTTTCCATCGATTTAAAATCCTTTGTACAATTATTTACACATTCCATAACACTTTAACAACAATTTATAAAGTTGACTTAGAAAATTGACTCTGAGAAAGCTTTAGTGTTAAGAGATTATTTGAAAATACACAAAAATCACTCATTTACATGTCTTTTTGTTTAACCCATGAAGAGTATTATCAGATTATTCCACTTTTAATAAGAATTCAATTGTCAGTTATTCGGAATTAAAGGCCAATTTATCAATTAACTTTCAAAGCTAAATACATAACATTTGTAATTATATTTATATCGAAGACAATAATATATATATATATATAATATACACACTCTCTCTCACTTGGTTAAGAAGGACTGACAGGGTAACGAAAGGCAGTTCAACTTCTTTGTGTTGCTGTCCTTATTTATATACAAAAATCAGCAGAGTTTAGTTAGACTTTATGAAGTTTTGTATACCTTGTGTTTCCTGATAGTCATATTCTACTTTCTCTTATATTCGACATGGTCTTGACATTTTCATAAGTGTCCGTATGTTGGATGTGGTCTTATAACATAAGGAATACCGCTACTACTCGAGTAATAGTGCATTTGCGATGGACATTGGGCTCCACATAAGAATCCAGGCGGATAGCCAGCTAGTGAAGTTGAACCGTGAGGGATATTCGGTCGCGTAGGAGCCGTCACGTCCATACCAGGGTTTTGTTTCTTCCATTTAGTTCGTCTATTTTGAAACCATATTTTAACCTGAGTCTCCGTAAGCCCAAGAGATAGAGCTAAGTTCAGTCTCTCGCACACCGACAAGTATCTGGTAGATTTGAATTTATTTTCCAAAGCTACTAGTTGTTCATATGTAAAAGCAGTTCTAGCTCGTCTTGGCTTGCCTTCCTTTGCTCGTTCCGAAGTTGAGCGTTTACGCTTTGACTTGGTAAGTGACTTGGAATCGTCGTTAGTACCGTCTACTATTTCTTGGTCTGATTTACTTAGATCTGCTTCAGAATTCTTGTCTGAATCTTAAACAAGAAAGGTCATAATTAAAAAGACTCACGCTGTTTGATTTACAATATTTAGCAAGCAAATGGAGTTTAATCTTTATAAAAGGAGACCAGACCCAATACGTTTCGATTTAGATCACGAGAGAGCTTTGGAATTTGAACAGCTCATTGATACCAAATGAATTACCAGCTGATTTACTCCGAGTATTAAACACAGATGGGCCATTTTTGGCTGAGAATTATACGGAGTATTCCATCGCCTTGGCTGTTTAATGAAGAACATAGGAGCTCAAGTGAATCCTTAGCACACAGGTTTATTATGGACTAATTGTTCAGCGTGTAAAGCTTTTAGGATAAATGTGTGTTAATGTTTGCTGGTCGAGCGAAGTATGAGAAGAATACAAAGTTGACGAGACATCAAATAGCCTTCAAGATTATAAGCGTAATGACTTGTGTATGGACTTTGTAAGCTTGCTACAAAAAGACAACATATTACAAACTGATTCTCAAGGACAAATCGCTTTAATTTAACACAAGTTTAAGACATGAAAGCCCGTATTTGGGCGTGTATGAAACGATCACTGAATAAACGACAAAACAATATACTTTCACACGGAGACAAACTAGCGAGAAGGTTACCAAGAAAGCCAAACAGGCCGGTATCTTTACAGGATTAAGTGACTCACCATGTGCTTTACTTGGTCTGTTATATCTCGTTGCAGACATCCATGGATGCCAAACGCTGGTTTGAGAATTCTCCGTAAAGGAAGACTCACATTCTGAGTCCCCTTCGCTGTCGCTTGAACGTCTCCGTAGCGGTGCCGCGGTAAATTTGTTAGGGTCTAGAATATCTTTGACCGAAAATGATGTGACAGAGGGTCTAATTTCTTCTGGTCCTGTGTTGTTTTCGATTTGTGAGCAGTCTTCATCTGACTCGGGCTCCATATCCAATGTGTTCGCTCTAACATTCATGAGTGAATGACTATTGAAGTGGTCCGGACAGTGCATTATAAAGCAAATGGTTTGTATGTTTTTCTGTTGTGTAAGTGCCTAACTGGGCCAATGTATGTTGCCTTTGGCCTCAGCTGCACCATTGGGGGTGGATCTTATTCTCTGTCTATACGAATGCGGTCCAGTGCACAATGAACGTAAGTGACATGTGATTGGTCGTGTTTTGATGACTCGGAGTGATCATAATTGCTATCCAAATTAATTGAATGAAGTGACAGGGTAAGTGTCGATGAGTTGTGATAACGATTAACACCTAATGCTCACTTAGATTCAAAGCCCTTCAAAATAATCACTCTTCTGGCTGATAAGAAGCTTATCGCAAGCAGGAAGCTTCAAAGTCGAGCGGAACTGTAAATGTAGGGGCGAAAAACTACTTTACGAACTCGTAAAAGGGGTCCCGTTTGACACAAAGCTTCATATTTAGGTTTTCTACCATCCATCACACACAGAGAATCCTCTGTGATGTCGCCGCTTGGATCAGTAAAAATTTAGTTTGTCCCTTTACATTGAACTCCGAACGATCAGACTCCGTATATCCTGTATATATTAATTTTGTTTATACTTGCATTTTATTAGATTTGACAAGCAAATATTGGTCTTAGGATTGTCCGTTAAGTAAAGCTATTCAAGAAGCCTTTTATAACGGAAGCAATAACCGCTCGGAAGTCATCTCTTTGAATTAGCACCAATGTATATGTTACCCCTGAAAACCACATCAAATACAGGCTCAAGTAGTTAATATGTCAAAATTCCGAATTCAAACTGTTACCGGTAATCAACTTCAAACAAGAGCTCAGTAAGTAGACAGGGATAAGAATACAAACTCGCTGTTCTATTGAGTCTAAACAGTGTGTGCTTTGATTGCTAGATGACTTTGATTACATCATTGTGCTCTAATTAATTAATATTACAAACGATCATGTTTGTAAAACTGTGCGCTTACAGAATAAAACTGTAAGAAAGATGTAATAATCACGGTCAAACATCATAAACACAACTCCTGGGAAAACCGAAGCGAAAAGGCCGACAAAACCGATTTAACAATAGCTAAATCCTACATTTAATTAATTGTTAGAGACAGCATTGGCTTTTGGATATTTTATGTATGTATACTAGCGTTTAGCGGTGCCATGAAGGTGACGGCACCCTGCGAAGCTCTTCGCGAATATTCTTTAGCGATTGCCGATAGTTGAGCGAATCTTCAAGTAATCTGTTAAAAAGTCATCCAGTTATGGATTTATCGATCAGTTTTGTCGCGATAAGCTTCACTTGCGATTTACTAAACCTACTAACAATGCTAATAACGTGGACAATTAAGAACAATCTGTAATATCCAGGTTGATTATATCACAAGATCCTTAACGCTATACCGCTATGATCACAAAACTTTGTTGATTTAGAACATGAACTCCGTAAGAGAGGGCAGAGAGGGTTGTGTTTGACACTGTGACAAGGATCACTGAACACAACTCGCGGTGTTTGATTTCCTTAAAGAACAATGTAATCTTAAAGAAATTCAAATACAGTTAAACTCCATAATTAAGTAGCATTTGGAAAAGGAATCGGCTTTTATTAAAGGGAAAGACCGCGAGAATGGTTACTTTGTCATGCGATTAGATGATAGGAAAGTAAGGATAGCGTCAGACAAGATGGTCTTAAGTCGTTCAGGTGTCTTAAAGGCGTCGTGATTGATGGCTTTAAGAAGTCCAAACATGATGGCGATTTCTGTCGTGTCTTATAACATGCACTAGATCTCCCTTGCGATTTCCTCTGAACATTATGTTGTGTATTGTATAAAACAAAAGAGTTCTCACCAAAGAGTTTATTATCCTTAGACAAGAGCAGGAAATTAAAACATTATCTTCAAAAGACCCGATAAATAAGTTGGAAAACAGCCCGAAGGAAATATGTCACAACAATTCTCAAAAATGATTTTTTTCCTCGGTTCAGCAGAACTACAATAAGTAAGCAAAAACCCTAGGAAGCGAGTCCTACCGAATAGGAAGTTCACGAAGTGCTCCAAAAAAGCAATCTAAGCGATCAGCGTTTGCATTGTAAACAAGTTCAATAGAGTAAACAAACGGTCTAGCGTGCACCGCCTTCGTCAACACACACACAGCAAATATAGACTTATCTAGGATAAGTGTTAGAAAAGTATCAAGCAGCTGGTCTGATTAAATCATCAGACAATTCATACAGCATATCTTGTTCTAATAAAGTACTTATACGAAGAATTCAAAAAGGAACCTATCTTCTTTTCTGGTCAGTGTTTTTAAGAGTCGTGTTTGTCTAAAAGGTTATAAAGGGGAAGTATGTGAATTAGTGTTTAGAAAACATGCCTGACACTTTACGTTATTTCACGAGACAGTCATACTTGCTTTTATTGTTTTAAGATTTATTGTTTTGAAGCATTGAGCACAAAAAGACCATCAAAATGAAAAGTGGATTTTAAAATGAAAACCACACACAGTCAGACAAAAAGAAAGCTTTTTTCAATAAAGGGGTTTATTGAATATTGGACGGAGTTTGTAAGTTCTCCGAGTGTTTGCGCTGATGTTTATTGTTAAGTTAGCTCTGATTGTTATATACATATGGTGATAAAGAGCACAAGAACTGTCGGATAAGGACATTAATTCAATTAAAAGTTCCTTGGATTTCTCGTTAATCAACCGGGTCTCCAAGTCGTATTGTAAAGTTTGGCCCTAAATATTCGCTGTAATCTCCGATATATTTTTAAAAAGATCTTTAGCAAATTAATTGTCCATATATAGTTATGTATTTTTTACTATTATAAACTCTTATATTTTCTTGGAAGAGTTTAGAACTATTAGACCGAATGAGCAATTATTTTAAATGAAATCACAGACACACAAAATAACAGTTCTTATAAAATATTGTACTCTTGACTTCGTTTACATGATTTTAATAATGATGAAATAAGCACAAAATTAAATGATTACCTGCTCATTTACCCCAATACTTTTCAGAAAACAAATTAAAGAATTCCTATAAATGTTTTTTTCTTTAAGGCAAAAAAAGTGTTAATAAAAAGGTTTTAGTTTTATATGATTAACACTTCATCGCCAACGATCAAAAATATAGCTGAAGAGATTTTCAATAGAATTATCTAAATATATAATTAATTCAAAGTTCTTAGATAAACGAATTATTGGCATATAAATCAGTCTAGTATAAAATGCAGGGGAAAAATCCGGCTATTTACTAAGGATGTATTATTAGATCGTAAAAAATCGATTTTTGTAATCTTTTGTTCCAAAAAACCTCAAATATTCTCGCGTGATGAATTAAATAACTGGAAGGTCCAACTATTTCCATTAATTCTCTTTTACGCAAACAGTAAAAGCTTTCGCATTACTAGACCTATCATTTTGGTCGTTTCCTTTCAATGCTGTGTTATTAAGTAACCCAGATATATAGACAGTAGTCCGAAATCTGACGACTTCCTCGCATGAATAAAACGTTTTAGGCTTCAAAGCCGGACAGACGTGGTAAAAAATAACCCCTTAAGCACTTGTAATTGTGACAAAATCTAAAACCATTTGATCTTGATTCGGAAGTATTTTGTTGCTCACTGTTTACAGACAGCAAAAAAATATTTGATTCAACAAGGTCAAGGGAAAACACCTTATTTACGGACTCATAAAACAACAAATATTTAGTTTTTATGTTAAGATCATTATATTAAAATAAAAATTATTTTTATATAACTTTTTAAATTTTCTTTGTTTAACTTTTTCTTATACACTCTAATGATAAAATTTTCAATCATTTTTCAATATATATATATATAATTTTTTGGAACAGTTAGAAGTTGACTGTTTTCTACTTACCCTTAAATTCATTATATTTATTAAGAAAACAGACTATTGAATTCCTCGGAATCCTTCTACTGGAAGTTTATCGTTGATCTACCTTTATATATTGAAGTTTTTATACATAATATATGTATTAATTTTTTGGGTCAAAATATAGATAAAATATAGATATCCTGGTTTAGTTGTTTGTGTTGGTCTTCTTAACCCATTACATACTTCATTGATTCATTTTTTCTTTTCCCCTTTCTTTCTTTCTTTCCTCCTTTCCTCTCCTTTCCTCTCCTCTCCTCTCCTCTCCTCTCTCCTTTCTCCTTTCTCCTTTCCTTTTCTTTTTTAATATTTGTACCTAAATGTGCATTACTATTTATTACCCGATTCTCACAATAAGGCCAGATATTTATTTATTAATTAATTTCTTTATTAAAACACCTTACCATATTTTGGAGTACTATATAAGTTGATCCACTGAAATTCTCGAAATAAGCCGAAGGCTTTTGTGTAAGGACAAAACACAGGTTGATTCATAAAACCTCAAATAATCATATTTTTCTAATTTCATTAATTTATTGTTTATTTATTTATTTTTAATTTAATAGTATAACATCAATTACAAAAAGAAAACTTCTCGTTTCTTCGCTTTTATTTTTATTTTATTTTATTTTATTTTATTATTTATTTTTTACTTTGGAATGATTTTTTAAAACTAATTTTAACTTCTTTTAAAACTTCGAAAAATATGCTTCTCAAGAGAGCCTTTCTTTAAGAAAATTAAAATCTATCGAGTAGTAGTAGTAGTAGTAGAAGAAGACAATAATAATAAAGATTTAAAAGTGTACTTAATCTCGACATAATAAACAATCAGCAACTTTTAAGTTTAAACAAAATTTCAGCGACTTTCATTGCTCGTTGGTGATATTTTAATCATTTCTTTTTTTTTTTTTTTTCACTTTCAATAATTCACTTATATATTTTTAAACCCATTCATTAAGGTTTCATCGATACAAACTCGCTGCGTAAAGTGTCTTTAGGGCAGTAATTAAAGCATTGATGGTGGTGGATTTTACTAATCAAGCTATATACACTGAACACTGAAATATCTGAATGAAAATATACATTGTTGAATATAGTTCATTTGAGAGTCTATATTACTAATGGACAATACACTATATTACGTTTTTGGTCTAATTGAAATGTGCTTAGCAGACCCGATCACACCCCAAAATAATCAATTTACTGAATTTCGAAGATTACAAAATTATACTGTCAAAATATCGACTAAAACTAAACTCGATGTTTATCTTATTTCATTATTTGGCTGTCGATGAGTTGATGGTTTTATCATATACGTAAATTGGTCAATTTAGATATAGATATAGATCGCAAATTCTGTTTTTCTTTTTCGTGTTAATATTGGTCATTTTTCTTTTGGTAGTTACACAAAACGTTGTTTTCGTCAGCCTGTTCGTATTCAGACACTCAAAGTGGCATTGAATTTTTAATAAGTTATAAAGCACTCTGTTGTAAAGGGTGTTATCCTAACGGATGTTCTCTTCAAACAAAACTTAGAAATAAAATGAATTATTGCGTACTAAGCGCTTTAAACACAACATAACCACGATTAAATTAAGAAGCTGATTTATACAGCCATTTGAGTGCAATAACAGTTAATTCGTTTCCAGAAGAACGCGCTGGTCAGAGCGACGGATAACTATTCCTTCTAAAATATATTGAAATTAAACAAAACTTTTGTTAGTTAAAGTAAATATTATTTTTTAGCATTTTTCGTTCGACCTGTCGCTGTAATGGAAAAATAAATGTATAGTTATGTATAGAAGATTTGAGATGATAAATAAATCAAATTTGGACCGAAAAAATATGTAGTTAAAAAGAAAAGAATCGACTTTCGTTCAAAGGTGTCATCTGTGAATTCGACTTATTGGTGTGTTGATTTGATTCGATTCTTGGTCATTCCGGCTACTTTATTGATTCTATTTCAACAATAGAACATTTATGTGATTAGTACTTTCGATAAGGTTTGATTTATTAGGCATTCGAGTCGAATACACAAGTCATAAACAACTTATATTTTTTGGGATTAAAAAGAAAAGAAAAAGAAAAAAAGAAAGAAAAAAGAAAAAAGAAAGCAAAGGAAAAGGAAAAAGAAAAAAGTAAGAAAAGACAACAAGTCTGGCATGGAAAATAACTAGGAGAGAGATTCTAGAAATTTTTGAGCAAAAAGATAAAAAATCCTTGAGATAAAAATCAGCTGCTTAATTATCGACATGTTATATATTTTCTTTTTTACCGAGAAGTTTCCGCCGGTACAAAGCAGGTGAATTAAAAGGCTTTAATGAAATGAAAAACAATAATAATAATTCGTGTTAACGAAGAGTCAGGTAAATCAAATTAGTTATCTATATTATATGGTAGAGTTGAGTACAATGGTAATATAATAAACAGTAGAAATCATCAATACATGACAATACATTGTTTGGTACCTTTACGTTTTTATTCTGAAAGGTCAGTTTTTTTCCCTGTAGTGAAGCCTATGTCAAATTTCGCAAAATATCTCAGCAGTATAACCTCCTAGGGCTGAAGTTTTATTTTTAAATGACAGTTTTAATCTTAAGATGAATAGCTTCTTGTTAACAATTGAAGTAAATAGGTAAACGTTGAAACTGTTATCGTTCGATCTAGTTAGTTAACGATATATTGACTCGAAAAACCACAGATTTGCTGACTTGATTAATGTATACAACGTATTAGCCTTACCAAATATTGACTTAAAATCCCGCAGTAACGATCCGATAATTTCTCTGATTAACAGCAAGAAAAGTTTATATATAAGGTGACACTTTAGATCAGCGCGACCAGATTGTGTAGGGTCAGGATAAAGCGACCGCTTATGGCCGGTCGATGCGACCGGTCTCGAATACTGCCGTTTAGGAGTAGTTGGATCTGAAATATTTTCGTAGTGAGATTTATCTTTGACAAGATGGTTGAGAATATTTCATTCTTTACTCACGTTCTGTAAATTTTGGACCAAGTTCAATATAAATTTCTTTGAATCAAAATTATTATTTCTTGGGGAAAAAAATTTCTTAATTTCAGCAAAATTTGATGAAAATAACATAATTAGTTATTTTCAACTTCTATTTTTTACTAAATGATAGTAATATTTTTTAGAAAAATATTTCTAACTTTCGGTGAAATTTAAATAAAGTATTAATTTAGGACACTCATTTATTTTTTTCTCTTACAAATTTTTGAATTTATTCCTAATTTTCACGTCAAATGGTTAAAAGAAAGGATTAAATTAGTCAAGGAGTAAATCTAATGATTACAGGATTTTTCAATTTATTAAATAAAATTGATTGTAATCAGTGGTTTATAACTGATAAACGGTATATAGATGTGTTTTAAAAGTTGAAATCACCAGACATTCAAGCCGGTTATTTAAACTTATAAGTGATTTGTTTAAAATATATATATATCTATATATTTAAAAAACGACGTCAACAAAACGGTTTGTCTGGGATTAAATTCACCTTAATTTTTTCTAATCACCAAAAATACAGATTCTTGTCAAATAAACACAAAATTGTTTATGGAAAAACAAGTTTGTTCTGATAAACACGATAAAGTAGCTTTGCATTGAGCTCTTTACAAAAGCGGGAATAACAACAACTTTTTTAACGATAAACAGAGTTCTTCAAAAAGAAGGACATTGGTGGGTGAATTGACGATTTTAGCTCACATTTCCGTTGTCTATAAGTACTTAATTGATTTTTACTAAGGCCAGTGCGAAGTCTTACATTCAAATGAGCAAGGCAATATAGTTAGGGTACTGGGTTTACTATGAAGCGGAAAACCTCCACAACAGACCCCCAAGGATTATAGACCAAACGGAAGGAGTTTTGCACTGTTATTATTAGCTAATGTATAGCGACTTTGTAAACATTAAGTAATGTATGGATGTTTTTTTGAAAGGAGAATATCTATCAGGTTGAGATATTCCTAAATGAGCCAAGGAAAAAAAGGGAATCGAGACAAGAATGGTTGAAAACAAATCAAGTGGGAAAAAATAAAAAGAATAAGAAAAAAGATTACTTGTGAAATTCTCATTTATTAAAGATATATTATATATTATCATTATTTAATAACAAATCAAACCTTGATAATTGTGGTCCAACTTATTTAATCAATCACTCATAATATCCAATAAGTTTTTAATCTCAAGTTGTAGGAACGTTTAAAAGAAGTTCTACCCCAATTTAGAAAGCACAGGGCTTGATCTGGAAGCGCATTGTCGGTAAATAACTAATATAAGCTATTATATATTGTTTTTTATTATTAAGGCGGTGTTTTGCAGATCTTAGCCACGCGCTTTACCTTTCCCTGGTGAGAAGATGAAAAAAGGACAAGTCTCAAAGGATTTAATCAACTAATTGAAATGGAAGGACCGAGACAGGTGATGGGAGCGGGCATTCAAAACACATTAGATGAATGAGCGACTTACTTCCGATTCCTTTAGTATTTCTCTAATACCTGTCGTTAGGTTTGATATCAGACTAGTTTCTGTAAATTCGAGTCACCTTTGTTAGCGATAACTTGATTAAAGCCTTAATGAATCGTAAGCTAACGGCCCGCTGAGAGTCTATACCAAGCACTTTCAATAATATTTATTAAACCCAGGAAAACTTTCTTAGAAATTTGATTATAGAAAAATTACTCCTTGTTGAGTTTCCTTTGTGAAAAAGCGACAGCGTTAAGATTTGAAAATTGAAATTCGATTGAAAATTAATCAGATCTAATCAAAACTCGTTTGGTTTTTTTCTTCCTTATTTTGGACGCGATTTCGAGCCAAAAAGCAAAGCAAATATAAACGACATAGGATACCAAAGATCATTTTGTGAAATTCATTTTGAATGCATATGAAGTTTAAAATATCTATATTTCTAAATCATTATAAAATCTTTCAGCCATAAAACGAAACGAAAGTGAAAATAACTCTTACAAAGCCGGAAACGCTCGACCGCTATGTCATGATTATGATTAAGCATTTCTTTTAAGTTAATCTAATCTGAAGGTAGATGATTGTGAATAGTATTTACCAAGAACTGATAACCATGTAACCGACTGTAAAAGACCAAACACCAATCATAACTTATTTCTATAATTTTTTTTAATTCCTTTGTTTGGAAGCTGAAACTTTGTGGGGAAAAGTTGCGAGCTACTTAGACTGATTTGACAAAGGTTTTTGTGAGAAGCATGATGTAAATAGGGTAATATATGGTCATTTAGAAACTGATTCTACATGTAGATAAATAAATAAAAGAAAGGGAGTTGAATTTGTGTCTTTCGTCCTTTGTTCTTTTGGCCTCATTTGTTAAAGCTGATGTTCAGTGCCGGCGAAGACACGGTTTATTAAGTGTACATTTGACTCTATTGGCTTGCAGGATTATCTGTATAATAAAACACAAATGCTAGCATTCAATACGAGTCTCCTCTAATAACTTCAACGTAGTTCTTTGCAATTTACATGGCTCTTGTTTGTGCACAACTTTTTATCACATCATCCATTCGAGTTGAATCAGTCTAATTTGTACGTCGATTGCTTCCCTTCAGTTTTATCGGCAAAACACAGTCAAAACTCTCGTAAAGCTAAGATAAAGGTTTGAGACTTCACAATGGTTTCTAATAACAATTACATTAGCGATAAGTCAGTTATGATAAAATGGCTTGAAATTTCCGCCGACAAATCGCGTACACTCCCAAGACCTTTTTATCTTGGAAGTGTTTCTTAAATCTTCATTATTTCATTTGTCGCTTTTAAAATCTAGAATTACTTACTCTTCTTTTATTTCCATATACCCTTTACATCATCACGTACTTTAACCTTTCATGTTCTCCCTCTCTTGCCTCATGTACTTACAGTACATCACTGTAGCATTACATATGTACTGTACATCGACAAGATTAGAAAATCAGTAAGAAAAGCTGTTCTTTTCTTTCTGCAATTTTCCCCCTTGTCCATAACAGCGGTTTTTTTCCACGTATTAAAAAAACGGACCTACTTTATATTATTTTTATATCTTATTCTTTAATTCTTGTTCAATTTTCTTCAGACTATTTAATTCTATCCTTAACTTTCCCATAACCTAAGATAATTTTACGCCATACTTTTCTGTTTATTCCAGATTTTTATGGCATTATCTGCAAAAATTGATACGCAAATATTTGCTAACTTAGGCATTATGTAAATAGATAGATATATATTCGACCGATTCAATTGATTTCAGTCAACAGTAAAGAAACCTTTAAAGATCAAAACTACTTGTCCACTGAAAGGACTAAGACCTTTACCGGATTTCCCCAAAAAGGTTTCAATAAAACTTTATGAATCCTGTGAGGAGAGACACCGGCCTTGTAAGGGAAGTCTGTTTCAGGTGTACTTTAAGGTTTCAATCTACGCAAACAAAACCCTTTAAAAAGTCCTTTCAATCTAAGGTAAATATTTAAAGAAATCAAAAACCATTACAATTTTATTTACGTAAAAGATATCTACTTAGTGATGAGAGTAAATTGCTTGGTTGTTCCTCGAGGAAAACTTTAATTCACTTTAGAAAAATCTAAATTTTAACCTTATAATTCGAATGAATTGAGGTGTAGTATTCCATAAAGCTGTTGCTTGGATCATTCTTTGACCGAAAGGAAAAATACATCATTTAAAAACTTTTCTATTTTCATCTTGAAATCAAAAGCGCAATCATTAATCACAGGTGCACCAAAATGATCACTCAATGAGAAGACAGCCTGCGTTGACGCTACGAACAAAATTCAAAAAGTTGAAGCGACTCCGGCAGCGATCAACATAAAAGGAACTCATTTCTTTACAAAGAAAAAGCTCATAAAAGAAATATATTTAATGTAATGAATTTTTTCGAAGCTTTACGACAAATCGGCCGGTATGTTTTTAAAAATAAGTCATGGCATTTGAGCAGAATTAAAGAGTTTAAAGTTTTGAAAAACTGTAATGGCTTGTACTTTTTAACGCTGTTTTGAAATCAGATATATACCTCAAAATGAATGCTTTATTATTATTATTATTATTCGCATTACTTTACGTGGTTGACTCGGTCTTCTCAGCTTCAACGCGAAGTACTAATTAAAATTCTAATACTTATACTAAAGTCCTTATTAAAAAACAAATATCTCAACTGTCTCTATTAATTTGAGTGAACTAAAAGTCACTTTAAGACTCGGTAATGGCTCTTGCATTGAATTTACACAAATGAATGGGCTATTTCATGGTTATCAGACGATATTCAAACGTCTAATGTTGTCTTAATCTGTGTGTGATAAGAGAGCTGATAAAAATGAATGTGATCACAGAACGTTTAGAATCATTGATATTACTGAAACATCTAAGAGCAATTACAGATATTTTCCTAACGGAGACACAGCTGCGATTTAGAATGCGAAACGAGGAATTATCGACTGTAAATGGACCCAACCGCTACACATGGGAGAAAGGTTAGGCTTTGATTTGAATTTTTTCAGCTCGTTTTCTCGTTAGAACGACTTAATAGGAGAGAATGAGCTTATATAACCTCCCGTGAGGGATTAGTATAAGATTAGGAAAAAAACTTAAATTGAAGACCATCTTTTTCCCATGAAATTTCATTTTAACATTATAAAAAAACTCAAATGAATGATTTTATGACAGACTTTGTTAAAGTTCTGACCTGTGCTTTTTCCGAGGAAAAAAGCACAAGGTCGTGATAAAAGGGGAATTAGGGAATTCATCCTAGTGAATCTAGCGAATTCAGCCTAAACTTCTGAAGTTATATCTAAATAATGCACTGGACTTAACAATCAATGTGTTCGGCGTACATCGTGGAAAATGTTTTCTATGGAGTTGGAGAAACTATAGACTGGACTCAATATATTTATCGTATCGGCAAAACCGACTTGATTCACATTTTCATTACATTCAATTGATCCATTTTTTGGTCTCTGATTTAGACCCTTTTTTACTTTTTTCTCTTCGAGTAGAATCTTAGAAAGTTCTCTAATATACTGAGGGATATTAAGAATTATAGTTGTTTTTCCGTGAACAATAAGGGATTAAACTTCATTATTGATTATAATATTAAATTTGAAGTGTTTCATTATTGTATTAGAATCGAAGAATTACTCAATACGAACTTAAAAATTACTATGATATAATTAACCATTTTCACTAACCTTAAAAAGACTATAGCTAGCTTTATCTTAATATCCTTTACTCTTTGGCCGTAAAATCAGCTATGATGACAGAATTCAAAGGGAATATTTTTTTTACTTCCGATCCGAGTTGAGATTTCTGTGTGAAAAAAAATCGAAGAGCTTACTTCTTGTTCACTTTTAAATATCTTCAAAATAGTTTCATTTTAAGTAAATAATTTCTCAATATCTTCCCCAGCGGTAATAGTACGATTTGACTCTGGAAACCAAGAATTTTATCTGCAAAAATACCTTGAGAATTAATCCTATCTTTTGAGATACAAACGAATAAACAGGCAAAGTAAAGGAATCGGCAGATTAGCCAGAATCGTTGACTACTTTCTAAGATAACAAAGCACATAG
>JANTNT010235150.1:0-14541 GCA_024752375.1 Entacmaea quadricolor
GCAAGTTAAAAGTGAAATCAGTTCACTTCCGGTAGACGTCCGCGTCTCAGAAACGCGCGTGCTTAAGCTCCCTATTGTTTCGTGGTCACTCAAGCAAATTTGCAAATTTAGGAAGTTCTCAGTACTGACACGATAATCTAAAGGAATATCAGTTTCAAATTTGGCCGTCGATAAAAAAACTTCTCACTCCTTCAAGTAACGCTGTTATCTAGACACCAAGATATCCAATGCTTAAGTTCAATAGCCAATTGTATAAATGTATTCCTTTTTCTAGGTTTCCAATTCCCAATCCAGCATTATGGCGAGGAGTGCCAAGTCAACAGTTACAGAGCCGCGCACCGTACACAATGCAACAGCAAAATGCAATGCAGACGATGCAGAGGTCTGCAATGGACCAGTATAGTGATCCACCCCCGCTTACTACCAGGCAGATCACGAGAATGGCCGGAATAAGTGTTCCATTTGCAATCCAACCTGGTTCAGGTCTCGTAGGTACGTACGAAAAGTATTGGTCTACTTTTGAGCTTTTAGGTAAACGCCTCGAGGAATTACATTTGTAAAAATTACCTTCCAGGTATAAATAAGAGAGGAAAACGAACAGCAAAGAAAGCAAACAAATCTTCAAAGAGTAGGAAGAGGTTTTTCCTTGCTTCACCTTTTGGTGGTTCAGTGGTTCAACCAATGCAGATTGCGCCCGCATTTCCTGTTGCCGGCTTTACAGGCCACACACCATTAGCCGTTCAAATGCCTGTTGCCCATGCTCCATTTATGGTTCCCTCAGCAACAGGACCATTTGTGCCGTCCCACATGGGAGGTTATCCTGCCGCTTTTACTTCAGTTGTCCATCAACCACTCGCGGCCTACCCTGCGGCGGTAATCCAAAACGCACACGCACCACTTGGAGTTCCGTATTTTTCAGGCGCGGGAATGCCGCAACGACAGAACCCTGGTCCACTTGCTAGCTCGGGGATACTAGGCCAATCAATGCCTGCTGTAGCTCGACAAGGTAAACAAAATCATCGAGTTAAGCTGATTGTCTTTTTACATCTAAGGGAATGAAGTATATTATATTACATCTAAAATGACGGTTTTTGCTTCAACGGAATGGAACAATTTTATCATTCTGAAACCACCATGAGGCTGATCTAACTCGGGGCACGGCTAACGCACAGATCGAATCATAATTTAGCACGATGATTTTTGGATGGAGGAAAAACCGGAAAACCTTGAGAAAGACCTTCGAAGCAAGGGAGAGAACCGACAACTCTATTAACATTCGTCCCAAGCTCGGGAATCGAAGGGTAACCCACAACCGTCTGAACAAACACTGCGATTGAATGAAGAAACAAAGGAATAATGGAGCAAGAAAATAGAATTTGTTCAGACGGTGGTGGGCGACCCAAATCGCACCCTGCATGGACCTCGGTGGCGAGAGGGAACGCACTAGAATGCCAATGTTTCAATAATTACGTCAATCAGAGCCCTTATACATTACGCGCAATCTTTCTTGCAACACTAACGAAACGTCATTGCTAGATGGATCAGAACGGTTTTCTATTGGATATTTAGAAGTCCTCCTAGATCTTTCTGCCAAGAAGCATTTTTAGTGAGATAGCAACTTAGTAACACCCCCTTTTTGCAAGTCGTTTCGCATTTACTGGGTATTATCTACAGATTCTTGTTTATTCTAAAGGTGTACCCAATCAGAACCCCTCTATGGTAATGCGTAACTGGTTCTCCTTACCAATGCAAGAAAGCCAAGCATTTACAAATCAAGGTAAAAATTATTCCTTTTATTTGGATATTCTAGTGCAAACTATTCAATTCTCGGGTCATCTTTCATGTAGGAACGCACGAGTTGCTCTAAAAATACGACGACAATAACATGGAACAGATAACAATTGAAATATCTAAATACCAAAACATCCTTCTTACGTGACGGGATGAAGATCCCGTTTTAAGGTGACTTGAACATAATTGTGCGCGGATTTTTTATAACTCACTCGTGTCACGTCAAAAACCCTCGGATAATTCTGAAATTCAATCGCGTTTTCCGTCAAGAGCTGATTTTGTAACAAAGGCATTTTTACATTTGGCTTTTCGCGAAAAAATCGTACAATTTTCACGAAACTTCAGATTTTGGATAAGTTGTCCTGTTCTTTGCTAAGTTTAAAGAAAAATTTTCGAGTATATAATGCCAGACGCATTTTAGATGGACCAAAAATTCGCCGCAGCTTTAACCCAGGGGTTAGAAGTTTTTTCTAGCCTTTTGCAAAAGTTGGGTTTAAGTTAACTTTAAGCCGCGGTGCATTCATTTTAGAACATCTAGAACATTTGCACATCAGTTCCCTCAAGATACTGGAATATCATTTGAACATTTAAGTGAGCTAAAAAGGTTCTATCAATCGTTTTTAGCAGAATCGCCAGAGTCCAACTTCCAAAACTCAGATAATGGAATACCCTCTTCGATCCTTGGTGGTGGTAGAATACCATCTGAAGCACCTTTCAGACAACCACAACCCAACTATGCTGAACAATCATTCCAACCTGAACAAGCGATGCAGGCTGAGCCACAAATGCGCTCCAATCTACAAATGCAACCCAACTCTCAAATGCAACCCAACTCTCAAATACAACAGGGATTGGCAGTAAGTACATTTCCTGTCTTTTACTTATATTTCAATCAAGTGCTGTCAATACCATTAGTATTGATGATGATGGTGATAATGATGATCAATATCGTCACCACAATTCAATTCAATTCAGTACTGACAAGCCATACAATGCCACACAATACAATACAATTTAATGCATTACAATACAATACAATACAATGGAATACAATAAAATACAATGGAATACAATGGAATACAATACAATACAATACAATGCAATACAATACAATACAATTTAATGCAATACAATACAATAAAATATAATATAATGGAATAAATTTTATTTAAATAGAATGATGAAAGTTAATAATCACCAAGTGTTATCTAACTTACAGCCCTCATCATTGTCATCGTCTATCATCGTCATCATTATCACCATACTCCCTTCCATCATGACATCAGAATCATATCCTAATTTCATCTTTTATATAAACATCATCATCATTAGTCAACATTTTTGGAACTTCAATAAATATTGAAGTATGTTGAACTAAAACGATTTGTTTTACACTTTTAGTCTGTTTTTCAACAAGGGTTTGGAAGCAAGAAGTCAGCAGTTCCCGGGAAAAAGACAAAAACATAGAAATAAGTAAAAACTCAGATCCAATATATACTATAAATATATATAAATATATCCATATATGTTAAACAACGAACTCTACTCACACAAAATATGTTGGAATTATATTTAAGCATTCTCTGCGAGCAATGCTGCAGGGTGTAGAAAGACACACCTCGTTATGAAATAAGAGAAGAGTTCGGGTAGAAAATGATTTATGTAACATATCCCATGACGATAGCCAGTAATAGTTGTGAAGAACGTGTAATGTGATATCTGTATCTGAAATAACACACAACTGAACTTTTGATGGTGGTGTACATTGTATCATCGATTAGAAACACCTGTTTGATATTGTTGTCTTATTTATAAAACCCTTTGTTTGGGATGCCTGTGTTATTTATATCAATAATAAAAAACGATAAAAAAACCACATTGTTTGAGATACCTGTGTTAAATAGACCATTTCTGAGATACACTCCAATTCCCGAGAACAATAGTTTTAAGTCGAGGTTTTGTGAGAAAAAACAGTTCACATATGAACTTCGCACAAAGCCTCTACTTGAAACAATTGTTCTCGGGAATTGGAGTGCATCTCGAAAATGGTTTGTCTTTCCAATAGGAAACACTTTGATTGGTATACCTGTGTTATTTATCACAATACTTCTTCAATAGACCGAAAGCAAAGTACATAACAAGCCTTACAATCAAACATAAAACAATAGAATTATCCAAGCGATTGTTTGTTACTATATACACTGTATATAATTAACCACCTTCTGCATTTGGTCCATAACCTTCCTTAAATCCCTAAAGAAGGATTCAACCATTCACAGCCTGACTTTATACCCTTTCTTATCAGATTTGTCTTAACGATCAAACAGTTCAGTTTTTGTTAAAGTTCTGGTTTATTTTCTGTAGTCACTCACTCGGCTCACGTATCTAATTCCAGACAAAACATTCTAAACTTATATTTAAAAGTTTCTAAAAACTTCCAACAACATTTTCTACAATTTATTTTACAGTATTTTACTTTACTACAATGATAAATATTGTTAGCATTATATTATAACCAGACATTTTATTGTACTGGTACCTTATTATAATTACATGCCTTAAATATGGCTTAAAAAATATAAATAAAATAGTAAAATTATTTCCATCAATTGACCACAGCAATATGCATACACACAGCAAGTGTATGGGAAACATTATTCCCTTGCAAATATTCAGCACCTCCCGAGCATTAACAACTAAAATACTAAAGGCTTTGGTATTACATTATGTAGCAAAATGTATCAAATGTAAGGGAGTTGTGCAATATGCATACACATACACACACAGCAAGTGTATGGGAAACATTCCCTTTCAAATATTCAGCACCTCCATAGCATTAGTAAAACACTGAAGGTTTTGGCATTATATTAATGCCATTATTACATTTACAGTGTGTTTTTTTAAAAGCTAATATTATACATCACTGTAACATACTATCAAATATAATCTTAAGTCTAAAGGCCGGGATTTATGAGAAATAATCAGGGCTCAAAACAATGGCCATTGACAGAGCAATTTCTGGTGAAAATAGAAACTTTACTAGTCAAAGTATTGTCTTAGCGGTCAGGCATAAATGGAAAAATGAAGTATGTCTGAGCTAAGGGAGCGTTCATAATTTATGGGTGGGTGGGGGGTTATGCACATTTAAAACTTGTAGATTACACTTTCTTTTTGGCCCCCCAGAACAAACCTGATGCTTTTCCATGGCCCAAAAAAATGCACATTTTTATTTAGTAAAACTTGGTGACCCCCCTTTATAGACTTTGAACTGGAAGAATATTTTCAATGACCCCGCATTGTAATTGCTTGAGATGAAAATTGATGGCCCTCCAAATCCCTATAGCCCCCCTCTCCATAAATAATGAATGCTCCCCAAGATTAAATGGTCATCATGTCAGGGATGTGATTGGCCTTATTTCGAGCTGAATATGCCTAATGTCTATTAATAGTTGTCATGTCACACATACCACTGTCAACACTGTATAACTCACTCTAGCTTGTCTATTGAATCCAGCAAGGTGCTGACATCTGATCTGATATCACAGGCCAGTTTGATAAGATGGTCCTTTGAGTCAATGACTTCCACCGTTTGGGTGTATGGGTTGTAGCGTACATTAAATGGTCTGGGTATCTGAGCTGAGAACTCCCTGTATTAAGTTAATCAAAGTAGTGGTTAATAAATAGAAAATAAAAGGGAGGAGTCTCAAATGTCAAGAAGTCAATTGGGACGTGAGTCCTGTTTCCTTTTCCAGTCGCATCATTTGTTTATTCTTGTAAATGGCATATTTTCTGTTTGTTCTGGATGGATGGATGGATGGTTGAAGGGACAGATGAAGGGATGGTCAACCAATCTGCATATCTTACCTGACTTTATCACGGGCAGACTTAAAACTCTCAGCAACAAAGTAAACTGGCTGATAGGAGGTGATGGGGTAGGTCTGGACACTTGTCTTTTCTGGTTCCAATGGAAATTTCTCTGGCTTGTCAGATAAGGCATACTATATGTAGTAAATGAACATAAAGGATAGTATGTTGAGTCACAACAAATATTAACCATTTTGTAATGGTCACCATCACCATTTTATAATATCGTATTTCCTCTTGTATAAGGTGCACCACTTTCAACCTTTCAGAACTACAAACTTTCAAAGATCCTCCAAAAGTTAAGGGTGCACCTTACAAGTGAGTGTTTTCAAAACATTTTTTGCAAAACTTGCAATCTCTTCTAAAAATAACAAAAAATCAACAGTACAAACTGACTTTGTATAGTTTAACCCCATTTTCCCCCTCTAGTATTTCTCATATCATAATCACTTGTGTATGAGCTATAGATAGGCTTCTTAAATTTATCTTCTAGGATATTTCAAAGGAAACTCTTTGGATTTGGGTAATTGTGACCATAAACAAATACTGATTCCGCTTTTTCACTCAAAATTTGCAGTTTAATATTTTCTTCTGATCTCTTTACTGATTACCAATATTGGTTAATGCATTTTCCCTTGTTCATTGTATTGCATTGCATTGTATGGTGTGGTGTGGTGTGGTGTGGTGTGGTGGATTCCATCCTGAGCATGTCTGATCTAAAATAAACCACTGAAGTCACTATGTGCTGCCTCTTACTTGCAATTCTCCAAACGAGGACAGCAAACCAGCACCAAATGCTTTTATCTGACCATCTTGCTTACAAAGACCAAACTCTACTGTAAACCAGTAAAGCTGTAAAGTGATAAAACATGTGAAAAAATCTTACTAAAATTTTTCTTTCTTTAAAAAAGATCAGATTAAAAAATAATTTATATTGAACCTTTAAAATACATTTTACTAAGAATACAACATTCTAGGAAGTGTGGGTGGAATGTTCCTCTAGTGTCTCGCCACCACGCCATCCAGGGTTTGATTTCCCAGCTTGGGACTCATGTGAGTACAGTTGTTTGTTGGTTCTCTCCTGTGCTTTGAGGGTTTTTGTTCAGTTCTTTGGTTTTCCAGTCTTTCCACAAAAATCAACATGTCTAAATTCCAACTTGTATTTGGGTCCCAAGTTTCAAGCTTTGCTCTGTGGGGTTTGTGGCCTGCTCATGTGGTGAAGATTGAAGAAAACCATTATAGCTTAATTATTAATTAACAAATGGGCTATAAGTATATATTAGTTATAAGTGTATATATTTTTGGGAAGTTGCTGACTTACAGTTGCAAGCTTTTGAACCCAATCATCTGGTGCTCCAAGAGAAGCTAGTCCTATCTCCTACACACAAAAACCAGTGTTATGAATTACTACATTTATATAATTAATGTAGGAAATTTTTTTTGCACATTGAAAAGTAATATGAGCAACATTCGGTCAGCAAGCTGCACAAATGTTTTGGCCATATAACTGCACCTTAACCATTTTGAAATAAGTGTTCCAGTCGGTAACATGCAGATTTGTTACGTAAATAATTATTATAAACTTTATTTGAACCCTACAGTAAATACACGTATATCCCTAATGCATAATTTTAGAGCTCTGGGTAAGAATGAATTTTCATGTCTCATATTTTTGAAGTTATAACTGGACTTCCTTTTCTTAAATTGTAGTTGTGTTCAGTCTGTCGTAAAAATGGGTGCACAGATATTACTGTCCCTTAAACATTCAAGTACTTTCTTGGCTTGGGTATCTCTTCTTTGAGCTAGAGTTTCCAAGGTCTCCCAATGTACTGTAGGGAGACCAAGGATTCTCAGACATTTATCCTGAACTCTTTCAATTTCAGCAGCTCAGTATGCAGGTAAATTACATTAATTTTCATTAACATGTGCTCAATTTTAAGCATTTTAGGGCATCTGAAAAGCAGTAGGTCAGGCCTGAATCTTCTTAAACAGACCTTGTAACCAAAACACTGATGACTGCTGCTGCAACTCAGTTTTTCACTGTCCTGACCAACCCAGTAACCAGTAAATAACATAATATTTGTAAAGAAAGGTGTGTAAGAGTAAATGGCTTGAACCAGTAGTAGATTGTGAGTTGCTGTGATCGTCCAGGTGAGTGTAGTCTTGAGTGTAGTCTTGTTGGTGGTTACTGACTTTTTGACAACCTGAGCAGAAGTCATCTTCAGAGTACAGTGAGGGAATGAAAGACGGTAAATGTTATTTATAAGGAAGGTGTGTGTTTTACCAAAGTTTCATTTTATTACCTGTGAGAACTGTGCAAAGTCAGGATCAGCAAATAAAGGTACATGACCAATTAACTCATGGACTATGTCACTATTATGATATAACAGAATATAAACAGTGAATATTTTCCATAATAATTATTAGTTACATTATGTAGTATTCCCAAGATTTCATCCTAAAATTAATGCCATTTCAGAGATATGCTTAAATCCTACAAACAATACATCCAGGCTTTGTGCAACAATACAGAAGATATAGGAAAACTATGCATGAATAGGCCCTTTGCAGCTAATAGTCATATGCTGATAATTCACTTCAATAACGAATGAATTCAGCTCTTGATCCCATGGGAAAGGCTCTACTGGAAGGCAAACAAACTTCAAAGTGTGCTGTATTTTAAGATCAGCAATCGCTTCAAGATATAAAATGGTATTTTTAATTAGGTTTGGTGTAATTATTTTAAACAACTGATTGCAAGCTGCAAAGGCAAAATCAAATACACACCTTGCAGAAATTGCAAAATCAAATACACACCTTTCAGAAAATGATGGACTGACTAATGGTCTAGAGCAAATTTTGTACAACTGAAAAAACTCACAGTACATTATGGGACAGATTCCTCCTATTATACAAAGCCAAACATTACAATGTCAACTTGTCACATCATGAACACTCAAATGGCTTCTATCGCAAGCCAATCACAAGGCATATGCGCCAATTCTCATTCAATTGCATGCTTTAGTACGCCAATGTATCACAGCATTAGGCAAAGTATGGTATGACATGGCACTGCACAGCAGTTTTAACACTGTTGCAAGAAACCTTCACAAAATCCAATCAAAATGTGGTGTTCACGGTACAGTCACATCACAGCATGTTCACAATGTACTTTTTTCCACAGTTATACAAAATCTGCTTCAAAACATCCAATACTTACGGCTCAGGGGTGTACATTGGCTTGGAGCCATGGCGGATGTACTGTGTGCTGTGAAACACACGGAATGCAAGTCCAGCAAGAAAATCACGGGATGACAACAAACCAGCAACAGGACGCAGTGTGAATCCTGTGCACTCTGCAAGGCATTTAGCAAATTACATTTCAGGTTAGTATAGTGTTAGCGTTGATTTTCACCCCTAATACTTTCATGTCTTAGTCCTCTGTCAGCTTGGTATGGTAACAGGGAAGCATAATAGGTAAATTATGAGCCTTGAAATGTGTAATGACAGAAGAAGACTGCACAGAGGCCTTTGACAACTTCTAGTCATAAAAAAGAGCCAGGTAAACTAGAAACCATGGACAGCTGTTTTGGCCTTTATTGGGCCTCATCAGCAAGGTGTAGCTAGCTACAGTGTAACTGTCTGGATCCCATGAAAAAGCATGTAAGAGATGGGCAGTTAAGCCATGTGAAATAAGCTTTATGACTAGAAGTTGTTAAAGGCCTCAGTGCTGTCTTCTTCTGTCATTACATGGCTCTTACATTTCACGTTTCATGGCATTACACGTTTCAAGGCTCATAATTTACCTATTACGCTTTCCTTGTATGTTTATTGATCCTATCCCACATGGTTTAACTGCCCATCTCTTGGTGACATATGTGCATGCATAATAGGTAAATATACCAAGCTGCATGTAATATGTAAAGTGATCTACGTATCATGTTATAGTCTATACTCACTTTTTAAGAAGTTTGAAACATCCTGCTGTTGTGGTATATTGCCAAGCCTAAAAATGAAAGTGCCGGTCTTAATTTAGTCATTAAAATGAATATGTGTGACAGAGGTTAATGTTTACATGCTGGGCTGGCACAGTACTGAAATGGGTGGTTTTAAGCGTGAACTTTAACTTTTTTACTGCAAAGTCTGATCATATCCCTCGTTTTCAATTTTCCACTAAATTGATGACGTCATTTTCCCGCCAAAAAATCGTAACATTGGTAAAAGTGAAACGAAGAAAATTTTTCTCTTGGTGATGAGCACTCTTCACATGTGAAATTTGAAGTTGATCGGACTTTTCTGTAAAAAGTTATTTAAATTTTCACTTAAAACCGCCAACTTCAATACCGTGCCAGCCCAGCGTGTAAGTAGATGACATTCTCCACACACACACACACACACACTACCACTACATTCTGTATTACAACACACAACACTCAAACCCACATGTTTATGGAGGGAGGAAAACTGGATTATCCAGAGAAACCCTTGTGGCAAGGAAGAGAACAAAACAAACTCAACTCACAATGTCATACAGTGTCCAGTTTGCTGAGGGTTGAGTCTGTTGCCTCTTGGAACAAGTGGTGCCAAGCAGCAAACATTTTACTACATGTGTCCACTTTACCACTAGGCTACCCATAAAAAAATTATTGAAGAGCATTTAGGACTTAGTAGATTAAAATATCAGAATATTTGTCTCACCTATATCCACAGTTCTGAACAAGAAGAGGCCATACAAAATTGTGCTCATGACAAGCATGGGTTGGGTAGAGCTTAGTGAGTTCTGTAAACACAAGATCCCTGAAAAAAGCATGTTAGTGCAGTGTAAATAATTGTTAGGGGATCTGAAGGTTAACAGATGAGCCAAACACTGTAATAATGATGAGCTGAGGTCAAGAGGTCAACACACATGCCAATTACTGTATGTAACAAAAATTACAGGAAATCAGAAGATCAACAGATGGGACAACCATTGTATGTAATGACAGAAGGTCAAGAAGTCAACAGATCTGGTGATCACTGTACATAATTAAGATAATAGGAGGTCATGAAAAACATGAAAATCTAGTCAAGTTCCACTTTATAATTATAATGTATGACTGAATAAAATTATCATGGTATCCAAGTTAATATTTACCATGTTTTAATTTCATCTTCTGTGTATGTCACTCTAGGTATTGCCTGACCACTAAAATGATAAAATCAGTTCTAATAATTATTATAACACAAAATATTAAGAAGATCAAATATACTTTCTGGATAGGGTGTTGTTGTGCAATCATGCAGAGATCAGGGGGAAAGGCAGTTCTGAAGTGGCAGGTTTTTTTTTTTGCTTCAAATGAAAAAAGGAAGATGGCCAAAATGTAAGTAACAATTTTTTGACATCCTGGAAGGAGAATCTTACCGTATATTACCGTGTATAAGTCAACTTCGTGTATAAGTCGACCCCCTATTTTTGGACTTAGAATCCAGTATTTTTCATGTATCTCATGTATAAGTAGACCCAAAAGTTCCAGTGAACCAGTGAGTAGGTAATTTTCACTTTCAAAGGCCAATGTGGAGTATTTTGGGGCTAAAGTTTTAGAAAAACAAAGAAATCATTTGATCTTCATTGTGTAGCCAACTTTGTGTAGCCATATTATTTTGTGAGAGAAGGACTGGAAACAAGTCACATGTAAATTCAAGATGGCGGACAAGAGCAACTCAAGAGAAGCAGCGTTTCAGAGGACATTTTGAAGTCTTTCTAGTGAGTTTAAACAGTGAATTCTTATAAAATAAGCTACACAATGCATCTAACTTTCTATTGAGAAGAAAGAAGCCTTCAAAGAATTGTTTTTTTACTTAAAATTAGCATTTGTTAAGAGTTTGATCAGCACTACAACAGTTCGTTTACATAAACTGTGTTTATTCCTTGAAAACTTAAGCTTTTTCATAACTTGAACTTCTTGTCACCATGTATAAGTCGACCCCCAAAGGAAAAAATCTCAACTCAAAAGGCCGACTTATACACGGTAATTATGGTAATCATTATCATACTTACTGCCTGTAGTTAAATGCAATATCTGCAAATTCCTTCCTTCTTGCCCGGTAAACTTGATCAGTGAATCCCTATTGAAATGAATACCTCATGTCAGTTAGCAGCTACCCAATTTTGTGGTACAGTAGACTGTTAATAAATGCACAACAAATTGAGGCTACCAGTTGGAGCTTGCTTGAAAATTACAAGAAAATTAAAGTACATGTATAAACAAACCAGATCATTAGCTACAAAAATAACCTGGATTTTCTTGGCCAAATTCACTTGTATCTTGAAAATTTTAGAATGTAAAATAACTAAGAATTTGATTTATGTGCAGTAAGGGGTTGCTTTTTGTTGAAAATGTTGCTTTTATTAAATTAAAAGTATAAACCTAAACAACTCTTAATAAACTAAATATTGTACTCCTGGATTATAAAAGTTTGTTGCATCTATATACTACTTACAGGGTGGTCAGAATCTAATTCTGCACCATAGCTGAGAACTCTGTTAGCAAATTTGTCGATATCTGAGATTGTGTGAGGAAACCAGGGCACTACATAACAAAAAACAAATAAACTATCAACATACATTGAATGTTTCAGCCAACGAAAATAAAAAATAAGAAAAGAAATGTGCAAATGTGCAAAGTAAGAGATTAGCAGTAGTTACAAGTCAGATAAGACAGACTGTTTATAATCAGAGATTCAGGTAGAGTGATAGGGTGCAATTTTGCACTTTTTGACCTAAAATTGCACCCAATCACACTATTTATCATTTTTTGCAGTGAGCCTTTTTTTGCACAATTTCTGGAGAAAAAAATTAATGCTAAAGTTATGATGATAAAAATTATGAATATATGTTCAGAACCAAAATCATCTTCTAAGCACATGAACAAAAAGTCACCAGGCATTCCTTGTTAATTATTGGAAGAGCCTGCCGGAGTGGGTGCTAGTATGTTCTAAGAGGGCTTTTGGCCAAATTTTATCAGTTGTTGTACAATCAGTGGTGAGTAAAAATCTGCAAAAAGTATGGCAGGAAGGTGGTTCATTCTATGTGATAATTTATGCCAATATATTTATTTTGCACTTTTTCACACTATTTTGTTTTTTCCACAGTCTACCAGAATCTCTTTGTAATAGATCAAGTATAAATTTCCAAGTTATAATTAATCTAGCTGCATTTATGTGCAAACTATAAGAGTGACGTGGTTGAAACAAGAGGGCCATAAGCAAACAATACAACTATAACACAACTTAATTATCTTATCCTTAAGTCTTACCCATTGTACCCATTTTTATACAACAATGCAATTTCTGCAGCTTATCAAGTACTGTATTGTTTTATGATGCAGGTTGTTGACTATAACTCACAAGGGTCCAATAGCAGGTGCATAAAGAGCAAAGATGCACACTGGTGACAGGGGTACGGTATTTAATGCAAGATATATATTTTTTAAATTACCATGCACAGCGTTTACTGACAGCTAATTACCAACTATTCTTTTATAGCTCAGATTGTTTATTATAACTCAAGAGTAGTATTCACTTTCATCACACAATGACCATGTTGATAACAATGAGAACAAAAGCCTTTGTTTTGGCTCCAGTAAACTTGTTCTGAAACCCCCAATGCGAGGCTAATAGGGCCAATACTGTTTCAGCTGACATGGCTGCTGTGTGAAAAAAGCAGGTAGGTAGATAAAGAACAAAGGTGCATCTAAGTGACAGAGGTGCAGGAACAGTTTCTATGTGGTGCAGGAGCTATAAATTTCTTGCCAACTTACCATCATCACCCTTTAAGTCTTTAATGTAAGTGGTCAAAGACCCAACACCACGAAGGAAGAAAAAATCCAAGACAACCAATTAGAATTATGTTACTATGATCATTAGTTGAGCATGCATGACTCAATAGACATTCTCGGAATATCTGCACCATTTAATTTCTTGTTTGCCCCAAATAAATCACCAAATTAATGTAGTTCATATTCCATCAATGAACATTTAACTTCCAAATTTGCCATTTTTAGGCAAATTTCATTTCTTTTAGAATAAATTTTGAGGTACTAAAACATGTTAGTTACATTCACAAGAAAAAAATCAACAAGATGTCCTTTGATCCTGGACACTAATTTTTATTCTAAAAAGGCTTACACCATTGGCAGAATTTTGACAATTCTTGTCCAATCATAGTTAGGAATGATAATTAGATGAAAATTAAATTGTGTTGAATGTAGGAAAATTACAATAAAATCAGTATTTTAAATAAGTTAACCTTTTTAAATAATTATGCTATTTAAAATTTCCATACTATTTTTGAAAGTGTTTATGTACGCTATTTTTCTTTTAATTTTTCCCTAACACTCTATCAAAATAATTAATGCTCTGCAATACAGCCATTTTCACTTGACCGAGCCGCCCACTGAATTTGTTGATTTCCAAACGTTTACTAATTACCACCGGTGAAGTGCTGAACAGTGTGTGTCTATCAGCCAAATGTTGCTCGATCGTCAGTTGAACGTTTCAATCTGATCAACTATTAGATATTGACCTTAAAAGATTAATAATTGGTGAAATAGTAGTCTGCTTGGAGGAGATGTTATAACAGGTCATTTTCCAGGATGTTATCAAATGCTACAAAGTTCATCAAGTCGCACAAATTAGTACCGTGTAAAAAATATGGAATGATTTTGTGAAGATCTGAATGAGAAGCCGAAAGCTTCAACAGGAGGAAATGCTAGTAACCTGTCCACAGATGATTTTGAGTTGATAGAAGTGTCAAGAAGACAAAAGTTCCATAGACCTAATCGAAATATGGCCGCCAACGACTTTTAGAAATAAAAACTAATTTCAAAAAATAACCACTGTTATCAG
>JANTNT010235261.1:0-14019 GCA_024752375.1 Entacmaea quadricolor
AGACATTGAGACTAGTAGATATCCACAGGCACTGGTCCAGGGACTAGAGCCTGAAAAAGTTAGTGTCAAGCCCTGAACCGGTCAAAGTTTTCGAGTTTTTAAAAACCTTTTGGAAAATATTTACTTGCTTGGAAAGTGATCAATTGTTCTTTACAATCCTCGCATGCAAATGCTGTACTGGGAGCTTAAATGTTAGACACAATAAGTACACCCGGCCACTCGAGCACGGTTTTAACCACATCAACTGGGCCGCATTCAATCATTTCTATCCATACTAGACGGTTCTTCCAAAAGAAAAAAAAAGGTAAAGTTTAATTTTGCTTTAATTTTCTACGCCTGGTTTGGTCACTGTCGACCGCGCTAACTAATTATTTATATTATTTCCCCTTAGCCATACTCACCTTTATAAGGTTCATTTAACCACTTTCGGTTTCGCGTTAAAAAGGCGGAGTTAAACAAAGAAAAATGTAAAGATGAATAAAATATATTCCTTCCATCGGTGCTGCTAGTGTGTACGGCAGCTAAATAAGAGATAAGTCGGAAAGATCCCGATGCAGTCAAACGAACAGCACTAAACTAACACGGTAAGATTGATTGTTCAGTGATAGATTTTCTTAAGATTGACTTTCTGGCGAGGAAACTAGACGCCTTTTATATGGTGAAAAAGAGACTAACAATGCCCATCTAGCAATGACATCTTTTATACTTATATATACATTTTTACAATCCATAACAGATATAATTCTAGGTGGATCTTTTAAGTTAAGTAAGTCAGAATTTGTTCTTGCTTTAAACTTACTGAGCTGTGCACTACCTGATGTACTGAACTATGTACTGCCTGCAGGCGAAACGAGCGCTATAATATTACTTCTATTACTACTACTACGGTGTTCCACATGCGATGGATGCTACTGACGAGCCCATACATTATTAGGAGACCGACACAATTAAAAGAATACGGTTAACATTAATAATTTGATGCCCTGCGTGATAGATATCGATGTTAATATTCGAATCCATTCGTTTAAGTGTTGTATTTTTTGTTTGTTTGTTTTTCTTTATGCACCGTATGAGGTCCTTGAGTAACGATGTCGACTCCTAGTTTTAAAGATTATTTCATGCAAATGATGACTCGAATAATTAAAGTTTTCTGCCAGTGTTTTTGACGAGTATACGACATTAACGCTGCCTCTTCTACCGAAACACGGCTTTAACCAAACCCTTTTAATTATTAGTCCTCAGTTTCTGTAGTTTTTTGGAGCTATAAAGTCTGGTTATAATTTGGATGGGAAGGATAAGAGGGAAGATGCCGGAATTTTGGTTTTCAAAGAGAGGGAGTATACTACTCTCTGAGAATCGAGTATTCTGTTATGATGATACAGACTATCGACTGAAAGATTTAATTAATTCGCTCAAACACTCTTAAGTCTCCTTAAGCTTGCTATTAGCACCTGTGTAAATTGCATCCAACACAAAGACTAATTGAGCAATTTGTGAAAAACCAAGTCAGAGAATTAGCTAATTGGGCGCTTTGTGTATTTTGACTTCTTTTTGTACTATCAATCTGTCAAGTCTTGATCAAAGAATGTAATTGTGAGTGAGAATTTTCGAGGGTTTGCTGGACTCTGGGCGTTGATCTTGAGGAAATTATTTTGACACATCGTATAGTTGAGTTTTTGGAATTAAAGAAGAATAAAACAGAAGTTAATCCACTAAAAATTTTAGAAAATTAAACAATTCATTTTTTTGTTTATCAGATGGCTGATAACAGTTATTGATTCCAGCAGGTATTATATATTAAATATTGATGTCTTTCAAGCAACAAAGAATATTTTTACTAGAATTTAGGCATAAATGGGATAAGCGCTGTAACTTGCGTGAAAAGTATCTTCAAGAATTGGCGATTTTTTGTAATTTGGAGTCGGATTTTTGCGTAAAGGTAAGATAAACTTTAAATGAATCTCTTATTTCTTTTAGTTTTCTTTTAAAAAGGATTTCAAGGAAATCTGAATTGGTAATAATATCTGATCTTTTGGGCACAAAGATGTTTCTTTCGAAATGACTTTTTATATATGGTATTAAATTGTTTCGACTTTAAGGCGAAAAAAATTAAAATGAGTGTAGAAGTAATAAAAATATAGAAAAAATCTCTATTAGACTTTGAATTAACGGGGGAAAAAACTGCCTTGAGTAAAGTTTAGCCTTAAAAATGTTATCTGATCTTGTTAGAAAAGGAGCTTTTTTCCTTTTAATTGCAATTATAGTCTTACTGATTTTGTGAATCTAAAGATCTGTTCTCCTTAAATAGATGGAACAGACAAGAAAATTACGTTTCGATAGATATGGCTATTTTTTGAAACAAAATTCGAGGAAAAAGAAAGCGTTGTTTTATGTATGACTGATTACTTATCAACGATCGAGGGTGATGATGGTGCCTGGATTCAAATTAGACTAAAGTGTTAATTTAATTTGAAATGTTGTCTATGGCCTAAAATTTTACAAAAATTTAACAGACGTTTCGGTCTTGACTCAGACCTTCAACAGTGTGAAAAGCGTTAGCATTACGCGTGCATTTGAATGGAATTGTCTGTTAAAATTTTGTAAAATTTTAGGCCAGAGACAACATTTCAAATTAAATTAACATGAAATCTGGCTGCGAATTTCAAATTTGCAGACTAAAGTGTATTGGACGAGGAATTATATTTAACTTCTATTTATAGTGAATTAATGGTAAAATATATACAAGAGGGATCTCTCGCCTTTCTAGCACAATACTCATTATTCTTATGATGTCAATTATCATATTTTTTATTCAACAAAATTAAATAATCTGCCATGCAGACAACAAGGCTTATGCTAAATAATCCGATCATTTTTGATTTTTTTCCTACCCAAAATAAATCTTCAATAAAGGATATGTTTGTGGGATACAAAATACAATAACTAGCATATCTGTTGTGGCGGGAAATAAACATTTCACATCAAGCAGACCCAGTTTATTGATTTTGAAAAGGAAATATCGGGAAGTCGACTGCAAATACTGAAACGTCCTAAAAGTTTCATCGGTGTTCACTAATAAACGAGTTTAGGTTAAATAATCCACATTGGGTTCTCGACTACAAAGTAAACGGTTCGATCGGTTGTGCCTGAATGGGGGATCCATCGCTTCAGTTCCCCTAATTAACAAGTGTGCAAATCTCAATTTCTCCTTGAAAAGACTTTAGTTTCATCAAATAATAATGATTTTTGAGAATCAACAAGCTTTTAAAACAAAAGTAGAAAAGAGAGATAAGGTCACCGTGCGTGAATAGAATAAGTAAATCAGTTTCAATCATTTATTGTTTTTATTTTTTGTTTTGTTTTGTTTTGTTTTGTTTTGTTTTGTTTTGTTTTGTTTTGTTTTGTTTTGTTTTGTTTTTTTTCTTTTGTTTTTGTTTGACAAAGAAACTTAACTGATAAGCGCGTTTTCTCAAATATCAAGGATTGGAATTTCCCTTTTCTGTGTAAACTCGACATTTTTTCTGTGCCCGGAGCGATTGGACCACTGTAAAACGCATCCATTTAGGTTTGTATTGAAGGCAGACAGTTTGTACCACTCGCCTTTCGTAAACAAGCGAGTCCTGAACACTCAGACGAAACATTCTGTCTTTGTGGGTTTCTTGCCAGCGACAACTGAGAAAGCAAACTGAAGGTGACAATTCTTGGTGTGCAACCACATATTACCAAACGTCTCTTGAGATAACAAAGATAAAACCGCCATGTTGGTTGATAGAACAAGTGAAACTAATTAGGAATGCTTTGTTCATAGGCGGCGGAGCGGTTTGAAAAGTGGGAGGGCTGACACTTAGAAAAAGGCTTTGTGACATCATCCGCGGCTTTAAGACAGCCTTAATTTTTCACTCTAGCGATTTTCACTTGAAAGACCCAAAATGGAACTTTGCGTTGGTCATTTACCTGCATGAACTTTTTGGCGATGCAATGTTCGTCTACATTGTTTGTGTATGTCTTATGGGACTGCGCAATAATTATCAGGTGGGGGATCTAAAATGAGTCCACTACGGCTTAAAGTTAAATTAAACCCCCTGAACTCCGATCTCCCGGGTTGAAGCTGAAAATTTGCAACCCCGTACTGATTTCAATTGACACTTTTTCAAATTTTGTGTGAGCAAAGCGAAGAAGTTTTTGAGACCTATTTTGGCCAATAAAGATTATTTTCGAACGAAGCAAAGCTTAATTGCTTTATTCTCGAAAAGTAAGATTTTCTCCTATTGAATGCGAGCGTAGCGAGCGCAAAAATTTGAGTATTTCAGCAAATACATTTGCATTATTATTACTTATTTCCGATTAAATGTGAACTGACTTTTTAATTTATTTTAAAAAATATAACGAAAAATGGAACTGCCATTGGCTAAAATATAAACGATGTCAACCATAACAAAGGGATACTAATATTTAACCAAGAACATTTTGTCCATTAATAACTTCATGCATAACCATAACAATTTGTGATGAAGGGATAATATTATCTAACTTAGAATAAAAAACTATCTATAACCATAACAATATCTGATAAAGGCATACTATTTCCTAATGAACATTTTCTACATCAGTAAGTTTCTTCATAACTGAGCCATAAGTTATTAACAATTTATCTAAAGACAGTATGCCCTCCGATAGTTGATCTTCATCGCAACTATTAGCATCAAGATTAGATAAAGAAATTAACAACTTTCCTTCAGTGGCAAATACAGAAAAGCGGATTGATATATCATCAGTTGTCTGAAACAAGAGTTTAAAGGCTCAGTTAATATTTGCACATTTGAGGTTTTATGGTCATTTTTTAATACACATGAATGTTAGTCAGCTAAATTCTAGTACAGTATGGCTCCCTGTGCTGGAAATGAGTTGGAACTGGCCACCAAGCCGTCAGTATTCACAATCTACTGTTTACAAGCTTCAAAATGATGGGTTTTTTGTTGAATTTTGCTTTATATTTTCCAAAATACATGATTATCATCCAAAAGCTGGGTGTTTGGCAGACGATCAAAGGTTTTGTAAAGAACGATTCGAGGTCGTTTTATCGACTCAAAAAATTAATATCTATTTAAAACCTGGGAAAGTAAATAGAGTGTCAATCGAACAATCAACTATCGAAGACAATCACCTCAAAGGTTCAACTTTTTGATTTGTATAATTTTTCTGTACAAAAAGGTCCCTGATTCACATGGAATTGACAACAAAATGGCACCTGGCCAAAACATTGTCTTGATCTATAGAGAAATCATCGAAAACTTGACTTCGAAAAAAGGAAGGGTGATTTTACAAATCTATAGCAGATATATATATATGTGACGTTAGATCATGTACTCGAGATTCGAGTCTGAGGTTCAACTTTTTAATCAACCTTCTGTGGAATTCACAATTTTGAAAGGAAAATATGTTTTCCATACATTTTTACTAATCTGACATTGATTTCCGGTGATTTTTGGCGAGACTAGTACGAGAAGTATTTTGAGGGGTGCACATTATTTCTGGCGATGTTGGAAAATTTGTCATTTTTAGGAGTGAAATTTTCTCAACAAGAAAAAATGACACGTTTTTATTAACATGAACTTGTTCTTGAACAATCAGGTAGTTGTTCTTCATGATCTTCAGAGGGCAGAATAATCAGAGGCATCTTTTGGAGGGTTTTCATAACGTTCTTTAAACATGTCCAGTTTAACTCTTACGTTTTTAAAATTAAGTATATGTTTTATCTTGTTGTAAGGAATTAACATGGTCTTTCCATAGCACTATCTTTATTTGTCCTAATCATAGTTAATAGAGAGAGACTGCCATTCCCGTCTACTAACTCTGTCCTGATGGGTTTACTAAAATTCCCTCTTGATTTTCAAGTTGTACATTTCGCTTTGTTTCAATTTTTTATGCGTGTCAAATTGTGGACTTTTGCTTTTATAGTCACAAATTGTTCTGGGATGTCTTTTTTAGTGTATCAAGAGGAGACAGAGAATCTGTTGGAATTATAACTGGTGTGAAAAGCTTCTCTTCAATTAGAATGGCTCGAGATTCCTTGGTGTTTTTGTTGAGTATAAGATCTTTGGTTGTTGAATCCATATTGATTTGAAAATTTTCAATTTTTGTTTTCAGTGTTTGATTCTGATGACTGGTTACCACTAATTTCTGTTCTTCAGAAGAACGTAACCCTTTTGTTGCCTCAGATTTTGTGTGAAAGTTGAAGTTAAAATACTTCTTTTTGCCACTGTTCTTGACCGGGGAAACATTGGAGAAGTAACCAATCATTTGTTGACTGGAGCCTGGAAAATTACCTGGAAAATTATGTGTATCATTGTTGTGAGAAAGCAAAAAATGCTTTTTATCAATAGTGATTACAATAAGAGACAAAACAGAAAATCATTCTCAAAACTATCATACAATTTTCATTTGAAAATTTTCTAGGCTCAATTTTTTATCCCTAGAACATCTTAAGCAGACATAAGTTTGTGGTAACTTTGGTCTAGATTTTAATGGCTACGCCTCATGACAGACAGTACATCGACACACAAAGTAAGAAACAGAGTTGTGAAATTTTAAAATATTGGACTTTGCCCAACTTTGTTCATGCAGTCTAATATTTTTTAATCATTAGTTCGTTCAAATAGTCTTGATGATTTTAATCATCAAGACTATTTGAACGAACTAATGATTAAAAAAACTCTTATAGTTTGCTCTGAGGTTTTCTTCTTGCATTGATATGCTTTTTTCTTTCCTTGTCTGGTCTGTCTTTCAGTCTCAGTTTCTTCTGAGATTTTCTTTTTTTGATATGCTTTTTTCTTTTCTAGCCTTATTTGTCTCTCAATCTCAGTTTCTTGAGAAATTTTTCTTTTCTTATATTTCCTAGCTTTTTGAGGGTTTTTGTTTTTTGATCCTCAGTCTCTTCCAATTTTTTTCTTGTAACTGAAATGATGTCAACATTTTCTGTAGCAGTATGTTGAAAATTATCTATTTTAGTGTGAAATTCAATAGGCAGAATTTCAAATAATTGACTATTCAATTCAAGCGACAGGCAGCATGAATATTTCTCTAATTCGCTGATATAATAATAATAATAATAATAATAATAATAATAATAATAATAATAATAATAATAATAATAATAATAACAATAGGCTTCTATAGCGCCTATAACAAATCAGATCTAGGCGCTTTTAGGAAAAAATTGAATAAAATAAATGGGATTACAAATCAAAAGAAAGTTTAAATAGGTAAGTCTTTAACGCAGTTTTAAATTCTTGAAGAGAGTTGATGTCTGTAATTGAGGTTGGTAGAGAGTTCCAGAGGAAGGGAGCAGCAGCTGAGAAAGAACGATGACCATATGACTTTAGATTGTAGTTTTTAGCACATTTCATGTTAACAGCAGTACCATTTGGATAAGGCATACCAAAACAATTACGTGCATGAGAATCAAATGCATAAATGCAATCTATATTTAATAAAGCCATAATGTAGCCATCTAATTATAAATGCATAATTATCGTTACTAAAAACATTCATAAAGGTTGAACGTAAAGTGAAGTGTGGAGCCTCGTTTTCGTGCTCTTCGCAAGTGACTTTTCCCTGGTAAAACTCTTTGTAGTCTATCAATCACAATGGGTTGGATTTGTGCCTCAAGGTCTCTACCACAATGGGTAGTTTTGTATTTGTCATCCAAACAGGTGATTGATTATTTGTTTGTGCCTAAATGGACGACCGATTTGATTTGTTTGCCTCAAAGGGCGATTGATTTGATTTATTTGCCTCAAAGGGCGAAGACCAACGAGCTCTATCAGGCAGATAGGTGAGCGACATTGTCTTCCCCTAGAAACTTCACTAAAACGATCGTGACCTTGATCAATACTCTCAGTGACGAATAAGATGGAATTTGGCATAATAAATCGTTAAGAAATGAACACTTACCTCTCAAAATTCCTCTTATATATAGCGTGCACAAGCTTCCACATGGAAAGCAACTCGAAAAGAAACGTTGCCGGTTACACGACGCAGAAAATGATTAAGACCGCTGGCCTAACGTAGAGTTGAATGTAAGTGATTTGAAACACATTGAACTAGATTTTGCGATCATAATAACAGTAGGAAAATACGGGCTGTAAATCGCCGGCATGCCTCAAACCAGCCTTTTTGCTATCGCTATCGCTCGCTAAACAGATTTCGGAACAAGGGACAATACACATTAATCAACAACTGAGCAATCATTCAATACACATTAATCAACAAACGTCAATCACTTGAAGATCACAAGAAAATGCGCACGTGCGACAAAATCAAATGATTGACGTCCACCTAATGCAATCTACAAATGCAGACATCAAAGTCTAGAGAGTCGCGCTTCATCGGAAACGAAGGTAAACACATCAAAAAGCACAACGTGCCTCTGCACTAGAAAAGTTCACAATTCTACTACGGTTGGCTGAAACCACCTAGTATGGTGCCACAAGCTTTCTACCGCATGATAAGTTTTTACATATTTGATTGTGTGTTCAACGATTACACGGCACTTCGAAAGCTTTCCGTTAAATTGGCGCGCACGCCTTTGATCAGGTCTTGGCATTCTTCGAATCTGCGCAGCGCGGAAGGGGGTCAAGAGGGGGGCAATTTCCCCATATCCTTTATCCGCCAGTAGTACCACTCCAGGAGGCATATCAAAGTGATTTTTGTTGACAATACCTTCATAACCCTTTCAAGAAGAAGTTGTTCAAATAGTATGTCTTTAGCGCTATTAAAACTAAAAAAAAGTATTGAATTTGATGATATTTAGCTGTACCTTTTAGGGGTAAAAATCTTGTTGCCATGCCCACAAGTAACACAGGAACCTTTTAGGGGTCCTTTTCAAAATTTTCGACAAGCTACCCCCATCATTCTATGTATATAGGAGTCCCCTCCCCCAGGGGGGAAAGATATTAAGCCAATCAAGAGCTTTTCGTCTAATTCCATAGTATTATAACTTGTTAAGCAGTATAGTGTGGTTGAGTGTATCAAATGCCTTAAAAAGGTCCAAAACTATTCCACAAGTTAATTTACCGTTGTCTATATTAGTTCTCATTTGATCAGTAAGTTCAAGAATGGCTTGTTTTGATATCATACTTGTTAATAAAAGACATACATTAGTTGGCTATACTAATCCTAATTAGTTGTAGAAACTTATAACTTGCAGGCATGCTGTTTTTCCAGCCCGCTTTCCCATATAAAAACAGTGTGAGTCGACAAGCTAAATATTCTTGTATCAATAGCCAATCAGCACACGACCTTGGCTTGAGCTAAGTTTTTAGTATACCTGTAGATGACATAAATTACATCGATTCATTCTGATCTATAGCTGTTTTGTCGTTTTAACAGTGCGACTACTCTAACCGGAGCCAGGCCACTTAGACAATGTGAACCAATCAAGATTTAGAGTGAAAACTTTAGCCAATCATGGGAAATAACAATCAGTAGAATCTTGAACTCAGCCAATCACAATGTTTCATTCCAACATCAAAATTGCTTGTCAGACATTTTTCAGATCTTGGCTTTAATTTTTACTTGCTCCTGATTGGCTATAACTGTCTAAAGTTGTAATGCATTGTTTTCACTCTAAATCTTGATTGGTTCCCGTTGTCTAGGTGGTCACCCGGTTATAGTAGTCGCACTGTAAAACGCGTATTTTACTGTTTCAGAAAACATATCGAAAATTACTAGCTCAAATTCTTCACTTTAGGAAACAGTCTGGCGGGTGTTTTAAAAACGTGTTCTAAAACGGTCTCCTATTACAATGTTATTTTAACGACTTGAGTGGTATTTCGTATTGAATAGACAAGAGACAACCGCATTGTTTGACTTTTTATGCTTCCCTATACCAATTTACTAATATTCTAACGAAATAATCGGTGTTGTTGTCATACAAATGACAAAACTTCCAGTTTTTTTATTAAACATTTTAATTTTTCGTATATTTGTACGTCGCCATTATCGTCAGTGCATCGTTGGCTTTAGGTCACAAAGACAAGTTTATGTCTTCCTATTTCTAGTATATTATGTTTACCTAGTATACAACAGGAAAACGATGTCAAAGTTGCAATATCTTTGTCGGAAAGATTTTAATTAATGAGAATTTTTAATACGTTTAACTTGTAGGGTATCATTCTCTTCAAGTTAAGCCCTACTCGATTGGTTTTAGAAAGTTTTGATAAATATCTATTACTGTTTTCTTTGCTATCCACTGGTTTCTGTTTTACTAATATTAAACGATCCCCATCGTTTCAGTTAAGGTTGAAATTAGGTTGTGGGTAAGTACGGAAATAAATAGAGTGGATTTTTCATGATTTTGAAGTGGTCATTCCTTGTTTTCATTTTTAAAACTCATTTTAAATTTGAAACAAAAGAACAAACAAAAAGCCATTTCAATACTACAGCATGCCACACAACTTCCTGCTAGACATACATAGTCTGATGAGGTTATCGGACGACTCAAGTGATTTTGTGTAAATGCCATGGATATTATCGAGTCAGGGATGAGATTTTACTTGAAGTGTAAAGTCTTCGCGTTTTAGCTGAATTTATAGCACTTTTTATGATGAAAAATGGGCCAAAACACTCCACTCCACTTATGTACATTTGTACGAGTTGACAGTGGAGCAGTATTTACTTTGCATATTTATTGTGATTCTTTACGAATTGTTGAAAATGGAGGGCAGCGAGATTGTTCAGACCCTTATTGAAAAGGTTAGTCTGGTCATCAGTGTCTGGGCTGTTGCACTGTAGCAGCTTCCATCCAAGCTTCTCAAGCTACTCGTGCGGACAGACAGGTTTACCTTAGTGACAACCTCTCCCTCCTTCATCCCTCTTCTCTCCTACTTTCCTCAATAAAGATAAATTATGAACGTTCTCTGACCAGCTATCTTTTGTCTTAACACAATCTTACTTATACTTTCATTTGAATTTTGATATCTTTTCTTTCTCATTTTTAATTAGAGTTGGAGTTTCACGATTATTGCTACATTTGAAAAGCATTCTGGATTCTTGTTGATCTCGATCCCCTGAAGGAGGAAACAAAACCTCATAACACTGCAATCTTTAGTTTAAGTAAGTGTTAACATATCCTAAAAATATGATAAGATTAATGTATAAAGATAACTGAAAATATCACACGAGTAAAGTAATTATTGAGTCACACGTACGATGACAAACAGTACTTCCCGTTCCTTGAGGCTCTTTTTATAAGTCTAGAATTCATGGCATGATTTAAAATTAGCAGAAAGGAGTCGATCTTTTATATTCGTTTGAATTTTTTCATATGTAAGTGACACGTTAGTTCCTCGTATGGAAGGTGTTTCTTTTTTTTTTTTTTCTTTTTTTTTTTTTTTTTTTTTAATTGCTGGACATTTTATTTTTAAATAAAAAAGCGACTTAATGATTATGATACTCGGCAAGTGTTTTTGTTTTGTAAGGGAGCATTCATTTTTAGAAGAGGGGTGGGCCGGAAGAATCCAGGAGAAGGTCATCCAATTTTTACTTTAGCAAAGGGGGGGGGGTCATCATTATTTTTCTTCTTGAAAAGAGATGTTGAATTAAAAACACTGCGATGTAGGGGAAGGGGTCGTGACTTTTTCACTTAACATTTGTGGGGGGGGGGGAGGGGGCATCACAATATTTTTGTTTAACACCCAGAGGGATTATTTTCTTTTTTATGCTCCTTGCTGTGTTTTTATGCTAGCATCATATTTATTTCGTAATTAAAGCGCCCCACTTTTTAACCAAAATTTTATAATCCCACTAAGGTCCCTGAGTATTAAGGACAAAAAATACCCGGTAGATGGAAGTGAAAATATGACTTTTATTACTATTACTTTTTTTCTCGTATCTTTTTCGTAATTAGTTGTATATTTTACTCTTCCTCTCCTTTAAGGCTTGAAACTCGACTTTCTTTCTTTCTTTTTTCTTTTTTTCTTCTTTTTTAATTCGCCTATATTTAATTAAGACGCCGTGTATGCTACCACAGTAATTACTAGCAATATAATTTGGTTAATTAACTTTTGTCTTCCGCTTTTTATCAGATCACCACCAACAAAGGTGGAAACAGCAGCTAGACAGACTATTCATAGTCTAGAGGTTTTAGATGAAATGTATTATACGAGAGTTGACCAGCGATTGCCGTAGAAGAACAAGGAATCCAGTTCGGGTGAGTTACAAAGGGATCCCTGACCAGTCATCAATGGGTGGGTATAGTTAATATGGTTTTCGTTTAAAGCAGCGATTCCTCTGTGTTCAATTCTTAATCGAGGCTCCTAGGGTACCAATATAATTTTATAGTCTAAAGTTGCTGTTATATGCTAGGCACCTTGCAACTTATTTCTCAATTTTGTTGCGAGACGAATTGCAAGAGAAATTGCCTAAGTTAACATACCAAAAGAGTCTTGCGAGTTTGTTGCCCTCTGAACTAGAAAGAAAACAATATTGGGAGACAATGCCTAGTGGAACACCCTTCTTGAAACTTGTCTTGCGAAGTGTAAACAACCAATGACATTCGATTTTATTAATGTGTCGTGTTTATCCCAGCCCTCTACCATCGCCATTGCGAGACAAGTTGCACAAAACATTGCCTAGTATAACATACCCCGTAACTGCAACGGCGAGGCATTTTTTATCTTGCAACAAAATTGCAAGACAAGTTGCAGGAAAGATTACTCAGTGCAACAGCACCTTTAGACCATTTAACAAATAGATCAGGTTTAGCTATGTTCTGATCTCTGGACTGGAGCTGTAGGACACGAAGAAAGATATAGCAAATCACAAGCCGCAGGCGAAAATTTCAAAAAAGTTTATGTCTAATATTTATTTATATTCATTTTTTTAAATTTATGTCTTAAGCAAATAGGACAAAGGAAATGTTCTAAATTAGTTAAAAATCGACATTACCTTTACCGTTTGAATTATTTTTAATCTTGTCATTCATCTCGTGCTTCTTGTCCTTTGAAGTGCTCTTCCGGATCGAGGTCTATTCTCGTCAAATTTTGAAGTTGTTTAGTGTTTGTTACCCTTCTCTTTCATTTGAGCCGAAGCTAGTTTAAGAAGTAAACTACTAATAAGAAAATTACTACTGGTAGGGGTGCATTTGAATATGTGACGTTGACCGAGGGGGGTTGAGGCGAGGTCAAGAGCCTGTCTACCACCGCTACATAATTTATTTTTATGTTATAAATATTAAAAATCTCACAATCAAACACATCTTGATACGAATACAGAAAGGAAGTCACCTGTAAGATCTATTTTACAATCATCGCTTCATTATCGTTTATAATAATTAGCTCCTTTATACGATGGAAATCACTTTGTTAATCAGTTCCGTTCAAGTAAAAAGAACGCCGTAGGTGCTAATCCCACCACCCCAGGAACCCATATTTTACAAGTACGTTATGTGTGGCTGATAATAGCTCCGTTAATAAAAGAAGGGAAATAAATCGATTCTGAATTTCGGTAAATGTGCTAATAGGGCACGTTTGAAATCTTAAAGTTCCAGTTTGATTGCAAGGCATCCATCGCATGGTACATCATGTAGACACAAAAATACAACTACCAAGTACCATTAGTGTTACGAATAAACTAAATTTACTATGCATGACGTTTCTACCTAAAGGCAATTTTTTCATTATTTTGGTTAGAAAAACAACGAGTTTCGAACCCAACAGCATTATTGTACAATTTCCAAAATTATATTCTCAGTTATAAACTTATTTGAATAAGTTTATAACTGAATTTAGAAACATTTTTATTTTGTCAATTCATAAGTCTGTAATTTTACAGACGATGTATTGACGAAAATAAATAAATTCTACATTTACTTATAAACTTATACAATTTCCAAAATTATATTCTCAGTTATAAACTTGTTTGAATAAGTTTATAACTTATTAATTTAGAAACATTTTTATTTTGTCAATTCATAAGTCTGTAATTTTACAGACGATGTATTGACGAAAATAAATAAAT
>JANTNT010235372.1:0-12500 GCA_024752375.1 Entacmaea quadricolor
ACTAGTAAATGGAACACGAATTTCCGAACGGGATTTTCCAAACGGAAAAAAGGACAAGCTTTTAAAAGTTCCAAAAAGTGCTGTTCCATTTATCTTCAAACCGGAATTACCGGAATTTTCGTGTAAATGGTAAACACCCTTGGTTTCCAGGGCACGAAGTCTGTTAGCCGTTGTTCCGGAAGTGGCGGCATTCTATAATCTGACTATATACTTGATAAATCCTTGATACTGATTGGTCGACCCGCTGGGATCGACCAATCAGAAAAGAAATAAATTTCGACTTCCGGAACAAGGACAAACAGACTTCGTGGGTATTTCTTCTGGAAGCGGGAAACGAGGGACAGAGCTGTACGCCTTTCCCGAGGTTGCCAAAATCTTTGATTTGCAGCGGGAATTATCTGACACTTTGACCTTCAGTCATTCCCGGGATTGAATGAATCGCAGTTCACGTATTGTCGTTTTCTAGCAGGGAGTTTTCTTGTCCGGTGAGTTTTCTTTCCTTACTTTAATACTTTGATAAATATGGAATAAGCTCATGTCTCCACAATAATCACTGATCATTATCTGTCTTTATGTCATAGTTTTTAAGCATTCGAATTAATTGATTAGAAAAAAATTTAATTAGTTAAAGTTAATAAAAAGTTAATTTTTAACTTAAGTTTATAAATCAAAGATTTTATATGTTTAGATTCCAAAGAAGTTATTTGATTCAGTTCCCACGCTTTAGTAATGCACCTATCAGCGGCTTCTCCGAGGGGGCTAACCCCGTGCTAACCAGGAGATTGTAAAATACTAGAAACAATCTTCATGATTTTCCCTGGGAGTGGGGAAATCTTTGTTTTCAAAGTCCCCTGGTTAGAGTCTTCCATGACCAACAATTTCCTATCATTTTGAGATTTATCCCCACCCAAATTGCTTTCTACCAAAAACGAAGTCAAGCATTTTCCCAACACCAGGGGCAATGTTAGCGTCCAAACCCCATCTAATGCCCCACATGTCTCCCTGGTTAGCCCAGTGTTACCCCCCCCTCGGGAAGCCGCTGGTATGTGCATAACACATAGTCACCTTTGCCAAAACTGCACCTCATCCCACCCCATAGAAAATACAGCCAATCAGAATTCAGGAAAGCTGTTATATATTTGTTGGTATTCCACTCTATGATGTGGGGTAAAATAGCTATACCATTCTTTCTTGCAACACACCATGGAATATCCCACATGTCACTTGTATTTTCGGGGGCAGATCCAGGAAGTGACTGTCCAGGAGATGGAAGTGGAGATGACTATTACAAAGGTTTTACCAGGAATGCAAAGAAAATGGGTGACTGTTACTAAGGATATAATGTGAATTTGAACAAAAGGTGGATGACTAGTCACCATGCCCACCACCTGAATCCTACCTTGATTTTCTTTGTATACACACTTATATTGGTTTGTTTGTACATAAAGGAGATATTTTATGGTATGACACTCAAAAGCATAGTATACTAGTATTTCTAAAACTCATTAATTCATTAGGTGAGCAGCCAATCGTGTGCATCCATTGATACCATGTGACGCCATATAGACACGACTTCTTGTTTGATATAGAATTTATTGTCGCCGTTTGCATTGCTACGCGGCCACCCCAGACAAAAATTGTGACTTGCAGTTTGCAATAGACTGCCGTCAATCAAACATGTTGACGTCTTTTACACATGTGTGGATTGGTAATTATGGCTTTTCAATCTCATTTTCTCAGTCAGATACCATGGACGGAAGTGTCAAAAGCAATTGTATTGATAACAAGCATGTAAAAGACATCAATGTGTTTGATTGACGGCAGTCTATTGAAAACTGCACGTGGCGATTTTTGTCTAGGGTGGCCACGCAGCAATGCAAACGGCGATAATAAAACATTAGTGTTATATCAGTGATATAAAACTCATAATTTATTCAGAACTCATGTCTAGTGGTTTAGGGGGGCTGAGGATGGTAGTACAAGAGCCTTTTAGCAAGTACGCTGATGCACTGATCAAAATCCTTTTGTGACAACCATTGTATTGTATTTTCAAAATATTTTTCCATGAGGGATGCGAAAACCTACAACCCAACCACATGCACATGCACACAAGTAAAATGTGCTTATTATATTTAGGCTTTATAACTCGACTAAAATTGGCTACCAGTACTAAATTTTTACTAAAGAGATGTTTTAGAAGTGATTTATGAAATCCAAGTCCATGTTGTATTGGATGATAGATACTTGCCTTCGGCTCGTATGTATATCCACCAATACAAAACAGCCTCTCATATTATAAATACTACATATACAAGCCATGACTATAGTGACAACAAGTTGAGCACATAAAACAGATATGGTAAATGTTTATTAAACTTTATTCCATAAATAACTAAATAGCTCAAATACTTATATCAATATGTCATAAATAAGTCTAGTTTTCATTAAAATAAATGATAGAAATTGTTTGAGTAAAAAAAATCAATTTCTCTTTCTTAAAGATAGAGTGGAAAAATTAAAAATTAGAAAGCAAACAAACACTTCCAGTCAAAAAAGCTTAAGTAGCAGTTTTCCCAGTGGAATACATCTTGTTCCACAAACATCACAAACTGCCTGTTTCTAACAGTGTTTTTAGCACTTCTTGGATTTGATTCTTGTATTTATTTAGAATTCAACAAGTATAAACTGAACATAAGCTACAGTAACTATGGGGTTTCAAAAATATAAATTGTACAGCTTATGATAAGAAACTAAAGAATGGACTGTTTACCTTCTGATGTCTGGTACAACCACTACTGCCGTAATCATTTTTAATATATTTTAATAAAAATATTTTAATTAATCTGAGAGTACCAAATAATGGTATGAATTAGAATAACAACATCAAAACTACTAAAAATAGTGATCTGGAAAAAAAGGACAGTTGAAGCAGAAAATCACTGGGGGTCACAATCCCAAGAAAATCAAGTAGGAAAATCTCGGGGGGGGCATGAACCCAAGAAAATTAAGTCTGAAAGGCAGGCTATTTAAAGTTTTATTCTAACTAGAATTTAGTGGAAGAGCCAGTGTCCCCCCGGCCCCCTCTTCTGCCCCCATTGGTAATAGTGATATTATGACATCAGAAGGGAAATTTATTTAATTATACTTCACTGACATTTTGAACAAATCTTACAGCCTGTGACCTTATCAACTCCAGATGTCTGGTGTCTTGGCTTCCACCAATCAAAATGATTACTAACTCAGTCCACCATATTTTTGATTAATGGAATCCAAACCCCAGAAATCATACTGACATCTGAGTTGCTGGGGTTGCAGTAACATAAAATACGCTGTAAAGATTTCATATTAGTTTCATTTGTTATATCCTCCAACATGCCTGCCATACTTTTGTAAGGGAGCGGTCATTAATTACAGGGGGGAGGGCCAGTAAATTTGGGGCTACGTTTTTTTGGCTTGGTTTTTTGGGGGGGGCACAATTTTTTGGGCCCACGTTTGGGGGTTGGTCATAATTTTGGGCTTGGATTTGGGGAGGGACACAATTTTTTGGGCTTGGATTTGGGGAGGGCCAAGATTTTTTGGGCTGATGTTTGAGAAATTTTACTGGCCCTCCCCCCCAGTAATTAATGACCGCTTCCTAATTTTGTTATTAGGGAAAATTTCAAACCAAGATTATTATTTAAACATCCAAAAACCAAAAATCTAAAATCTATGGCAGTTGTAGAGGTCTTTGGATTTACAAGGTTTGAATTTAAATTCTTAACCTTTTTAAATCTTTAGCCATTTTCTTATTATTCCCCTCCATCTATTCACTCACTCACTCATTCATTCATTAATTCATTTGAGCTAAATATATTCAACCTCATCTCATTCACACATGCAATATTCATTCCTAAATTTTAATAAGCACTGACAATACTTTTGCTTTATATATCTGTCTTACATAATAATCACTTGACCTCACTTCTGTCCTCAATAAAAATTATTACTTTAATTTCTACTATATTTTAGTAGAATGCAATACTTGAATAGGAATCATCATCTTTGATTGTTATTTTACCTCTCCTTGATGCAATTTCTCCATTTCTCAACATATTCAGCAAAGCTGTTCTATTATTAATATTATCTTCATCATCTTCATCATCTTGTGGTGGTGCTCGTGTGGTACCACCATAATAATCTGCATACCGATGCAATGGTGACATGCGAATAAGCTCCAATTCATTCTTATAAATCTGGTTTGTCCCTCGTGAGGATAGACTACTGGTTTTGAGTCTTAGTTTAGCATACCTGCGGCGGCCACAAACTCTACTGATGCATATTACAATCCCAAATAATGTCAAAGCTCCAAAAATACTTAAAAATAAAATGAACAAAATTTTCACCAGTCTTCTTTCGTTTACTTTTGCACTTAAAACACTGATTGTAGGATTTGTGTAAGAACTGGATGTTAGAGTTGTTGTTGGTGTCGCTTGGAGTAACGTTATATTAAATGCTTTATACATCTTGCCATTGAATACAACGTTAAATCTCCCTCGCTTGACTAATCTCTCGAGAACCTCTGCAATCTTTCTCGTTTGTTTATGAATTATGGAAAAAATCACCTCTATTGATCCACAATTGATATCTAACACCTCGACTAGATGACTGTCTATACCAATAAGTTTAGCAACGGTTGTAATGAAAGCAGACTTGAAGGTTTCTTTTGGAGTTATGTTAAGACAGTTACCATAAAAGATAACAAGAAATGTTTTTTTGATAGATGCTTTGACTGCAGATAGTGAAGATGGTTGTATATCGAGTGTCTTCGATGGTGCAATGGTTTTTATGGCTGTGTGGTTTTCAGATAGTGGTTCTCTTTTGGTGGTTTCTAGCGTTATCGATGTCGTCGGTAATCCCTCAGAATGCAAGGACTTGGAATAAAGCACCAATATTAAAGAAAACAACGATCCAGACTTTAATTTTGATGAAGGCTGTGATGGCGTTATTGGCAATGGTAATGATGGTGGTGTGGATGGACGTTGATATAGTGATGATGGTGGTGATGATGATAATAATGTAGTGGGTAGAAGTTGATACAGTAATGGTGATGACATTAATGAAGTTGTCGGTGGTGGTGTTAATGATAACGATGATGACGATATAGATAGAAGCTGATGTAGTGATGGTGATGACATTAACAAAGTTATGAATGACTGTGTTAATGTTAATGATGATGAAGTTAGCAAAAATGAGATTGATGTTAATTTTGATGTTGGCTTTGGTAACAGTGATAGTGATGATGATGAAACCAGTGATTGTGGTAATGAGGGTGTGGACATGATCGAAGACTTTAAAATGAACGTGGACACTTGTGATGATGGTGACAATGCTGGTGAGGTGGACTGTGATGAAAACAATGATGCTAAAGAAGTTAAGGATGAGAGTGGTGTTGATATTATTTTTGATGATAGTGACGGTGTTGTTAATGGCATTGCCGATGTTGGTGATGGTGTTGGTGAAAGTGTTGATGATATGAGTGGTGTTAATGACAATGGTGGTGTTGATAATGGTATTGGTGGTATTGATGTCGGTGTCGGTGATAATGAAGGTGTTGATGATATGAGTGGTGTTAATGACAATGGTGGTGTTGATAATGGTATTGGTAGTATTGATGTCGGTGTCGGTGATAATGAAGGTGTTGATGATATCGGTGGTGTTAATGACAATGGTAGTGTTGATAATGGTATTGGTGGTATTGATGTTGGTGTCGGTGTTGATGATAGTGAAGGTGTTGATGATATTAGTGGTGTTAATGACAATAGTGGTGTTGATAATGGTATTGTTGGTTTCAGTGTTGGTGACAGTGAAGGTGTGGATGATATGAGTGGTGTTAATGACAGTGATGGTGTTGTTAATGGAATTGTTGGTGTTGATGTGGGTTTCGGTGTTGGTGATAGTGAAGGTGTTGATGATATTAGTAGTGTTGATGATATTAGTAGTGTTGATGACAATGGTGGTGTTGATAATGGTATTGTTGGTGTCGGTGTCGGTGACAGTGAAGGTGTTGATGATATTGGTGTTGTTGACAGTGCTGATAATGAATGTATTAATGGTAATGTAGACTGGATTTCAGCTGATGAATCTAAAGTCTTAGTGACAACCGCAGTTGAAATTGATTGTACTAATAAACTGTAGAGGGAACTCTTAAATAAGCTCGACAATCTCTTCGACATTGCTTTTTGTTGTAATATCGATGACAACCCACTTGACATACTAGATGATGATGAAATCGGTAATAAAGCTAACGACTTCATTGCCATGGTTTGTGTGAATGAGGGCATCGACGATGAAGAACGCGAAGGTGTAATACTAGTTTGCAGTGGTAAAATTGGGACTTTATATGTTGACATGGGTGAGGAATAACTCAACAATACAAAAGATCTTGAGAAAGCGGCTTGCATTGTTATTATATTTATTAATGCGTGAAGTTTCCTTGAAGTCGATATATTTGCTAAAGACATTGCCTGCAAGGACTGTGATGTTGATAATAATGTTGAAAACGGAAATGTTTCATTTTCCCTTGACACTCTTGATAATGGTCGCTGTGCTGAAAATGGTGGCACTAGGTTTGAGAAATTTAATGACACTGTCCCTTCCAGCGTAGAGGATTTTAATGTCTTGAAGAAACTCGACTTGATTAAAACTGATGGTAACGATAAAGATGATAGAGATGGTGTTGGACCTGAAGAAGCTAAAGTTTTATGCTTGTGTAAAGAAGAAGAGAGCTGCGCAAAAGAGGAAGTCCCTTTATAAGAGGCTGCTGAAAACAAATGTAATTCCACAGATGATGAACTTTGTTTGTCTGTGAAGAACAGTGGCGTTAGTGTAAGTGATGATGGTGGTGGTGATGATGATGAAGGCAGTAGTAGTAGTAACGTTTCTGCTGCTGCTGTTGTTGATGCCAATGAATGTGATGATGAAGGCAGTAGAAGTAGTGGTAATGTTTCTGCTGCTGCTGCTGCTGCTGCTGATGATGATGATGATGTTGTTGTCAGCGATGATGTAAGTAGTGGTGACGGTGATGGTGCTATTAATGAAGGTTGTAAGGATTTCATTGACAATTGTGATGATAATGATTCTATTGATGATGAAATCATCTTCGAAGATGATTGTGATGATTTATTAAATCCAGGAGCTGACATCTCGTGCTCTTGAGAAGTTACAAATGATGGTGATGATAGTGTTTCCTGTAAAAATGATGCTGTTGGTCGATACAAACTACCCATAGTCAGCTTAGGCATACTTATTAAACTTGATAACATTGTTTCCACTTCTAACCCAGGTGTCGGAGACAAAATGGTGCTGGCTGTTGAAGTTTCCATCTTATCATGAGACATTTCTCTATCAAATGTGGGAGCACCATGGACTTTGCGCATGCTCACTAAGGTTGAATTTGTGGGATTCAAATCAGAAGGCAATGTAGAAGTCAAATGTTTATCGTAAGAAGCATCGGATATCTCGTGAATATCTACCGTTGATGTTGTTAAAGCTTTAGAGTTAAAAACCAGGTGGTGTTCAACGGGACTTGCCCCAGAATCTAAGCTGTCTTTGAGTAGAGACATTGTGAAATGTTGTATAAATAAGGATTTCGTACCCAAACCAGTAGTAAATACAGCATCAAGTTTTGGTTCATTGGAAGACCTTCCAGGAATATCAGCTGTGGATGACTCATCAGTTGGGATTCCTGCATCGACTAAAGACCAATGTCGGGGTGTCGGTGATGAAGATGAAAATGATGATGAGGGTAATATATACGATGGCAAAAGGGAACCTTGTAGCTTTCCTGATGCTGCTAATGAAGTTGCTGCTGGTGCTGGTGCTGATGATGATGACGACGATGATGATGATGACAGTGTCAAAGATAAAGACAAATCTTCCAAATGTAATGATGCTGATGAAGTTGTTTGTGATGATGACACTGTCGAAGATGAAGACCATTTCAGGGGAAAATCTTCTAAATGTAATGATGATGTTGCCGATGATGATGATGACAATGTCGAAGTTGTTGTTGATGAAGATCTTAAGGATGAATTTTCTAATCGTAACGATGCTGATCTTGCTAATGGTGATGTTGCTGATGAAGATGAATACGATCTCACGGGCAAATCTTCTAATTCTAATGGTGTAGCTAATGATGATGTTGATGAAACTATTGTCATTGGCGATGACGTTACCGATAAAGATGTTGCGACTGGTGATGGTAATGAAGTCAAATGTTTGACCCTCTCAGGGACCTGACCTTGAGAATATGTTGTTACGGCTTGACTGACTGTTTTCGATATCAAGATTGTCTTCAATTCTACCCCAGTATCACGTTGTTTCCTTGATGTGGATAGTTCCACACTTCTAATAGACAAATGTCTTGGAGATTGCGGTGAAGGTGTTGATAAAGATAGAATTGTTGATAAGTAATATGACCCATAGTCTGCCAAGGATACCATTTGTTTTGCGTTTTTTTCCCTTGCGGTCGTTTCAACCGTCAGTCCAGTCTGCCTTGTTGTCTGTGAGCTGGATGTTGTAGACATTACTCTCACACCAGTATTTTGCTTCGTATGGTTGTCGACTCTTTTTGTGGTGACTGTAAATAAAAATCACAGATGTCAGCTTCCAGTTGTAAATTCAGGCTACAAAAGTATTTTATTTCGATATTTATGCCTGAGAAAGACAGACAGTTCATCGTTAATGTAAAGATCGAGAACTAAGTGTTTTCCAGTTTGCGAAGTAGTGATTTGTCACTCATTACATTGATAAATTTATCATTCTTTCCTGATCTAAAGATGACTTTCAGTAGTTCTGGAATGCTGTCACGCGTCACGCACTTGACTGTGTGACACATAACTATCGTGACAACAGATTACGGTCGATATCGTTATATAATATCTGAAACGAAATCGTACGCGCTAAATTCTACGTCGTTCACTTTTATTTTTGACCGAGCTCAAAAATGTGAACCAATAAAGTATTTTTTCAGGCAATTAAAATAAGTAAACGGAATCCTGTGTGAACCCAAGGGGGTTCAATAAAGAAATCATGTATTTAATGAATACCAAAGTAAAGCTTCTTTGCCAGCTGTTAATTTACTGTGAAATAATCAACATACAGAGAAAGAAATCAATCTTAATTACCCCTGCTGACCTAGAAGACATAATTCGGCACAATTCTACGAGTTCTTTAGTTGATGTAGGAACCGACAAAATCATCTAGTACAATTATTATAAGTGTTTTAAATCACCGGATAGTTTAATGTGACATGTTATAATCACAGAGCGGTGAGAAGTCTACTGTAGTTTAACGTCCATCAAAATCATATTAAGTGTAATTAAGTGGTTGTTAAGCTTGCGAAGGTCTGAGGAAATTGTTGCTCATTGATGTGGAGAGAATATATCGATTTCCTGTGTTTTGACAATTTTTTTCAAACATTGACAGCTTTGGTGTCTTTGGTCTCGCTAGAAGGATTATTTGGTTTTAATAATCCTCATGCTGCGAGCTGTCCAGTTTCAGTCACAAGTACCTAGAGTATTTCAAATTGCTGTACAATTTCGGATCAGGAATCTTTCAGGATGACACTCAATTGTCTTAGATAAAAATGCTTTCAAACTGGTCAAAAACGAAAATAAAAAATGCTCACTTGACAGGGCTCTACTCTGCTTGGCCCCGGGAAATTTTTCAAGAATGAACTCAGAAAGTCATTCAGTTATTATCATAAAGCCTTGACAAAGATGAAATGTGGTTTAAAGCACAAGGTAAACACACTGCGATGGTAGCAGATTGTGTACGATGTATGTGTTATTTCCAGTATTTCATTGTGTACACAACAACAGGCCCTTGACGCTAGAGATTATGAGCTCTAAATGAAGTATTACTTACTTAACGATGTCGTGACCGTTACTAATTGAAGAATTGTTCACTGACCTCTTCAAATTTTCAATGAAAATATTTGTTCTTTTATTGACTTGTTTTGGGGGCTCAATTTTCAGTGCGAGTAAGGTATAAATTCAGTAATGGAGCTATTGTTTCTAGGATTGTTTTGCACGAATAAATAAACATAAAATAATTATTTAATTCCTTTCTTAAACCTGAGGTGTAAACCGCTACTTAGTCTAACTCTCACCTGCGGAAGGAATAAACATTTCTGTTTGGTAACTTCCATGTGATTCCTCGATACCTCGCTTGTTTCGTCTCTGGAGATTAGTTCTCGCTTTGCAGCCTTTGCGTATTATTGCATCCACTTCAAGACACTCCATATAAAAAGCTATGCACCATTCTGTTCTCCTCAACCTTCTTGAAACCATATTTGCGTTGAGAGACCCAAAACTAATTGATTTTAAAAGACTTGCCAGAACGTTTTCTTCAACTCGAAACCAAAGCTTTAGCAGAACGTTTTGCAATTCACAGCAAAGTGCTTTGAAGTATGGCGAAAATTGATTCAACTTCATGACAGCTTGTCTTGCACATGTAGTTCTATACAGAGCCACTTGCTCTTTACTATGACACTGGTTGTATTTCGTACACAAACATGTTTCGTTGCCCGAAATATCTGTTGATCGTACGAGTTTATTGTAGCATCTTTCTTGTTTTGTAGAAAGACCTTTTATGGTTAGGTTTGCAGCATTCAGAGTACAGTTAATATAAACTGTGTTTGAGCAGACACATATCCTGTAGTTTTGTCCGCTGGATTCAGTGAACTTCTCTATGAAATTACAGTCATTGTGACGTGACATCGATATCGATGTGGCGAGAAAACTCAAAAATAATAATACAAGTCTAGTAGTCATTTTTACCCGTCCAAAGTCCAGTAAATATAAAAGGATTTAGTCCGAATTCGAATGTGAAACTGAGCGTCAGTGCACATGGTTTGACGGCTGACCACATACATTCACAAGCACTATCATGTTGTTGCTATTGTTGGCTATCGAAACCGGAGATGCATATTCTTCAGACCATCATGCTTTGGTCAAACACTGATTCCAAACGAGACTATTTTACAGAGATTCCCGCAGAATGCTCAAGGCAGGCACGGCCCAAGACAACCAGACAGTCGTAGTGAAATCGCTTGCTTCTTAATTTTAGGGGTTACTCAACGGGAGACAATAGTCCAATGGAAAGCTATGTACCGTGTTTATTCTTGGATTATTCAATAAGCCTTACACTAAGCGAGCCATATCGCTAGTGTAAAGAGTATATAGGCGGGGTTATCGCTTTGGGTTATCTATGCGTAACGTCTCTCGTAGATCGCATAGCTGGATGTTTAGTTGGTCATGTAAGTGGTCTGTTGTGCTTACCAACCTCATTCTTCACGCTGCATGAGTCATTGAACTTTTCGCTTTGTTTACATTCAACGAAATTAAAAGGGATTTTTACATTATATTCCCGAGAAAAAACTTAATTGTACGTTTGTTTATATCTGTAACATCTCATTAGTCAACGGTAAATTTGTTTCGGATTTTATCGATTACATTTGTTGAAAGTAACAACAAGGTATTATTTTATAAAGAACATGACGCACGTGAAGTCAACAGGTGAATGAACAAAAGTTCAAATCTATTCATCATCGCTTCCATTCCTCATATTGATTAGATTTAACCGTTTCTTTATTTTAACTGCCTATTTTTTCAATTCTAATTTCAACATTTCCGAAATTATTTTGATTAAGATCAAAAAATATTCAATAAGGTAAGAACATAGTTTTCTCTGTATAAAAGATAATTCGTTTTAAAGTATAAAAGCCGCTTGCATCGCTACAACCTACTGTGATAAAGATTCGACGCTTATTAGACCAAATCAAAACCAAAATCTTTATTATAGTCTACAGATTCTAAAGTGTAGTGATATTAACAAATTCCCTTTATAGATGTTATCATTCGAGTGTTGACTCACTTAGTTTTTTCCTCGATTTATTGTGTCTGAGTAACTTCAATTAAAATTAGATTTCGTTGTTTGGATCAAGTTTATTTGTTGACCTGAAATAAGAAACAATAAACAAAGAAAAATGCTGAATGTGATTACGATTCAAATCATTTCTCGTTAGCTTCTTGGATTATTTTTACCAAAAACAAAAGTACGAGTGATTTGGTAAAATCCCAGGAGTTATACAAAATATTTTGTTAGTGACCTTAGAAAGTGTAGACTAATAAAGCCAAGGGGTCGATTCTGAACCAAATTACATACAATACTCAAAGTTTTCGTCTTGTATGACACAGTCCTAGGCTTCAGTTTGATTCCCAGAATAGATGTAATTGTTTATTTTTACCGGTAGTTGTGATTGCGAAGCTTAGTCATAATCTATTGCTTCAGTTCAGTTCTGTTAATTTCGAAAGCTCACGCAAAAATAAATGAGCTATTTATCTTAACGACCGATACGATCTGATCCTTTTTGAACCGATTCCAAATTCTCATCTGAAAGAAGACTTATTATACACGTCTGATTCTGGTTCTTAGTAACACATTAAAGAGTTTCATAT
>JANTNT010235483.1:0-14534 GCA_024752375.1 Entacmaea quadricolor
TTAACATTTCTCGAGTGTTTCTCAAATGTCCGGAGTGTTTTCTCACAGTATAAAACATGGCTTAGCCTTCTTCATTTTCTTTATAATATAGATTTTAGGCGCGCGAAGACGGCAAAAAACGGGGATTGCAAGCATTACGAGATACAAAAGCTCAAAAAACGATCACTTCTTAAATTTTTACGATTGTTTTCACATTTTTTTATGTAATTTATATTATTATTTTAGTTGAAAAACACACTTTACTAATAATTACAATTTGAACATGAATTTGTATGATTATCAGAGGGATCCAGGGTTACGACTTAAGGTTTCACCTCCGACACATTTTGTACAATGTATATGCCAAATATGTTTTTCCGTTTATATTAGAAATGTATCATTTTAGGGCGAGAAGGTGGGTTCGCAGGCACCCAAGGAACCAGCCCTTCAACGGCCCCTGATTATTACCAATAGCCGTAAGGGTGTTACGTTGTGACATATTTCAGGATCCAATTCAACGAAAATCCAGATAAAACGTAACCGTACTTTCCCAAAAAATTGTTTTATACCTTAGCTATTATACCAAACTCTTCTAACAAGATAAAGGTTTGAAATGTTGAACCTTGAGCCGTCACAACAGCAATAACAACGATGTTAAGTTTTCACGTGTGTGACTGATAGATTAGGAACCAAACTCCTGAGGACCCCTCTAGTAAGGTCAAGAATTCAAACCTGAATAGTTTCCCTCTTCAAAACTGATTTTTTCCCTCCGCTTTCCACTCTCCAGACGAATTACGTCTAAAATAAACCTAAATACTTGCAATAATACTCTGTTGATATCGAGCAATAAATGTTTATTTATCGCGGGATAAATCTTTAACAATTGCGCAAAAAAATGTTGACAATCGCGCGATAAATGATAACAATCGGGCAATAAATGTTAACAATCGTATCGCGCGATAAATGGTTAACTATCGCGCGATAAATGAATAATTATCGCGCGATAAATTGCCATTAAATAAGTAGTTTGTTGATATTGCTTACAGGGCTCCGTAACAATCTCCATCTTTGAAAAATAATATCTTCTCAACGAATTCGGTGACCCCTCTCACTTCTCTCTCTCTCTCTCTCTCCTCAAAATCTACATTTGTGCCAAGTTTTAAAAAAATTAGGACAAAATCTTGCACGATCGCATTACCTTCAAAGTAATCATGTTAAAATTTAGCGGGCGAGGAGTCATGGGTAAACATGTGAGCACAGGAACCCCGGTCAAAAGGCACTAACTACTGCTACAGAAATATTGAAGTGTTGGGAGTCTAATTTCATAATCTATTTTTTGTTAGTCATTTTTAAAACAACTTTAACAAAACTCTGTGTACTTTCCATGGGCGACCATCCCTTGTGTGCGCGGACCATATTTTTTGAGTGACTTTCTCGCTCCTTTGAGGGACAATCTCTATTTGCGACCACTTTATCTGAGAAACTGCATCTCTTTTTTTTTTAGGGTTCATAGTACGTAAATAACTACGGTAACCGAGGAGTGCTCTTGCATGTATAGGAGTATGGTAGCATGGCAGCATGGTTAATGTGGGTGAGTAGGGAAAGGGTGGTCCGTTAACATAAGATAGAGGTATAGACACCTACTGGTGAACAGCTATCCTAATCACCCTGCTATCATACTTACCCAAGGGTGGTCCCTTAACATAAGATAGAGGTATAGACACCTACTGGTGAACAGCTATCCTAATCACCCTGCTATCATACTTACCCAAGGGTGGTCCCTTGACATAAGACAATACCTAATGGAATGGTGAAAGAAAGAAAATGGGAAATTTATCACATCCATTTCCGCATTTCCTGATGAGTACCCGTTGATAACAGACCGAGAGCATATGTTATTCGCCCGCAGGAATTCGTCTGCAATTAGTTGTGTTTTCCTGAGATAACCTTTAGCTCATTATCTGTTGTTCTCGGCCTTTACAGAACCTTTTCTTTCGTCAATATTAGCGAAATCAAGAAAAATAACTTAATGGCTTTAAGATTGTGCTTTTGAAAAGGATGACATTTGAATCACGCGCCGCCAACATCTGGAAAAGGTATTAGCTTGTTGTAAATGGTTATTTAAACTATCTCCTGGCACGATGACCTCGCGCTAAAGCTAAATATTTGACGAAAAAGAAAAACAGCGGCGTTAAATGAATAAACGCTTGTTGTTAACCTAGAAACAGGATAACTGCTTAACCATGGCTAGCTGCTTGATGCGATAATCTGCGATTTGTTCGGCTTCCGGGTGGTTGACCCATTTTCCGTTCTTTTTGAGACAAAGTCTGCATTTGATAGAAAAATACACTTGACGCATGCTATCTTTAATCTCCAAAAATGAGAAAAGTGTTGTTGAGATAACAAGAGCTAGCATAAGATAACGAATGTAAAATAGATTACGTAATCCTATGAAGATAGAGGGATGGGTGGTGAGAGGATGTTCTTGCTGACTGCGAGATATGACTTTATGTACATCAATAACTTAAACTCTTTTCATTTGTAGACCTATTCATTTTTGATATCGATATTTCGTTAGTTCATGAGCGTAATACCATGTAATAATGCGGGATTCTTTTAGACCCTTAGCTATAAAATGTTCTTCTTCGTAATTGAGAAAAAAATAGATAAATAATTAAAGGCCGTAGAGGTCAGACCAAACAGGTTGATAATGAGCGCTTGTCTCGCAGTTTTATTTATGGCAATTTCAAAACTTTTTCAAGTTTTTCTTAGGAGAATGAAATAATATACTTCTTCGATCATGATATTTTTCTCCATACGGCTGACTAGCCTCATACTCGACATCTTGATCCGTATAGGCAGTCTATCTCCTTGTTCCATGCCATTTTACCGTCAGGGGAGGGGAAAGTAACTGATGTTGCTACTCATTATCAGTTCACCATGCAGGGCCATGCTCCGGTGATTTACAACACTCCCTTCCCTTCTAACCTGCTCCCCCTTGCTCTTCAGGCTTTCTTTCCATGCATACCGCCACGGGACGCTTTATTCAACATCAAGGCTATCAAAAAAAATTCAGCCGATGATCAGGCTTATCCGACGACCTTGGGTTAAGGTTAAATGAGCAAAACGCTATCTATAGTCGATGATTACAATAAACTTTACACATACAACAATTAAATAATTATATAATATATTTAAACTTATATAGTGCGTTTTCTAAAATTCAAAGGCGCTGCACATGCAATAAAAACTAAATATGAAAAATAGAAATAGAAAACTCAAGGCACTTTACATGTAATTAAACTTGTGCCTGTTTAAATAAAAAGTGTTTTAAGACTAGATGTAAAAACATTTAGTGATGGCTTTTTGGTAATGCATTCGATAATCTTAGCGCTACAACAGAGAAAGCTCTGTCACCGTATGTTTTTGTAGTTCTAACATGCAGTAATTTTGAGAAGTGATTTACCACCAGATCGTAAGCATATTTTTCTAACAAGTTGCTAATGTAAACCGGTGCGAGACTATTAAGAGCTTTAAAAGTAAGTTAGAACATAAAAATAATGCGTTGAGTTACAGGAAGCCAGAGAAGTTCCTTCAAAAGGGGAGTAAAATGATCAAATTTCCCCTTACGCAGCATTAATCGAGCTGCACAGTTTCTTACGCACCACACACACCATACATATCATACAATTATTCCTTTATTTCTTTGCATCTAAATGACGTGATCAGTTTAAGTGTTGGGTGTTTGCCGTTTGAATCCGTTATTTTATCTTATAACCTTGAATATCAGAGAAATCCATCTCAGCGCAGCTTTAGAGTGATGGCATTATGTGTTAGTGAACTGAACAATTAATGGTTCTTTAGTGTGATTCTAGAGCATTATTTTATGGAATGTATCAATTCTTCGATTCATTTGAAATTCAATCTGTATATGATCGAACGACTGCTGAACAACAACCTAACCGGACGATCGCGGAACGGCCACCGGGACGACCACTGGAAGAACACTGGAGGAACACTTGAAGACCGTAGAACGACCAATGCAAGACCGTAGAGCGACCACTGCAAGACCGTAGAGCGACCACTGCAAGTCCATAGAACGACCACCGGACGACCACTGTAAGACCATAGAACAACCACCGGACGACCACCTAGCACTGAACACCACCGAAAGACTTTGTAACGAACTTCACCTAATTGGCCTCTTCTAAAGATATTTCGCTAAGATTCCTTTAACTACACATCAAACACATACAAAACCATCGTTTTGTGAACCAGTTCTGAATACAAATATCAATCATATGACTGCATCCCCTACTAAAGAGGAAGGTAACACAAATGGATACTATCTTTAAACAAAGAAGTTGTGATAGAAAAAAAATTCTACAATGGATTATATCCTTTTTAATATCTAGTAACTTAGCTATCGAACTACTTTGGATTTTAAAATGACTTCAAAAAGTGTATGAGGTGATCGCTGTCCAGACTGACAACAGTAGTGAATGTAATATTTTTAGACTTACTTTTAATCACTATAATTGTCTCATCATTCACTTAAACAAAAACTAACCCAGTTTTTAAGAGTTCAAAAAGTGTTTACCTTTAGTCTTATTTCCCGAGATAAAATCTATAGTTTAATAAAGTTTATAGGTTTTTATACTCTTGAATTCGAGTGTCGGCCTTAACTCTTGAGCCTTATTTATTACCATTGGTCCTGCAGACAATCCTTGTCAATAATAACCTTGATCTGGTTGCTATTTTTCAAGCTCATATCGCATGGAGACAAAATTTATTAACTTAATTCTAAGCCTGTAGAAAAGTTGAAAAGATGAATTAATTTTAACAATCGGAATCTATTGATCTCGGTAACCAAATATTTGAACAAGAGGTTCCAGTAGTTTGGCAAATGCTGACCGGAGCACTGTATTAACTGAATAATTAAAAACAAACACAGACAAATATAGTGAATAGAAAATCAAAAATAGAAAAACGGGCTTGGTTAATTTAGCAGTACTGATCGGTCTTCATGGGCAAAAATGTCTCCACCACAACCGCCAGCATCATTACTGTCATTATAATCATCTTTTTCGCTTTCTTCTTCTTCTTCTTTTTCCTCTTCTTCTTCATCATCACCATCATCACCATCATCACCATCTGCATAACCAGGATTGTGAAAAGGGGGTTCCAGGAACGTTTAATTCCTGCATTTTAAGGTTATGATCGGCTTCAAATCAGAAAGAAGGTTTCCAAAAACAATTTTATTCCACTTTAATTTTTGAGTGTAACGTACATAATTGGCTTCTCAAAGGGTGGTTTAATGGAACCCACCGAAACCACCCCTGGATCCAGCATGCTTGTTTGGTTTTGGATAAGTACTAGTGAACCAGTTAGTTAACTAATACTCCGAAATACATTAAACGTTTCTACTTAAGCACATTCATGTGAAATGAACTTCTAGATATGGCAATTGTGGAAGTATCAAATCTGGCTAAAAAGCATTTTTGTACATTCATAGAGACAATAGGTGACTGCCACAGATTGCACCATGGCTGATTACTGGCAACGGGCAACAACTCGTACAATAACGCTATAGGATAAGAAATTCCATCCAGACTCTCTTCAAGTCTAAAATTGCTGTTGCTAAATGCTCTAAGCTACAAATAATGTTTTTTCGTAGGGTTTATGTCTCCAGGGTATGGTGCATGCGTTTGCTGAAACACGTGTTGTTTAGGACTAGGTTAATGGAAAGGTCAGTTCAGTTTGACAAGAACATTTATAGCTACATCGGCGTATGAATACCATCGACTTTCCAACGTAATAATACCATGGTCCTTAGCTATAAAACAATGCTTTCTTCTCTACTTCAAAGTCCTTTCAATAAAGATTCTTCCTGCACTTATTACAGAACTCGATATTTAATTTTCTCGTTACAAACCAAAGCGTTCGGCAATTTTAAGGCACATTAGTAGCGTTGACAGTTTCAAGTTTTGTTTAGTCATATCAAGGCTGACCTACGAGCGGATGTAGACCTATTCATGATGCCATTATCGTATTGCGGCGGATTTCAGCCACAGCCATGAAAAATACACATATAATCATATCTTCGAACCACCCGACATGCTGTGACCCGGAAAACATTTCAACACCTCGTACAATGTTCCGAACTTGTCGTTGAGGCAAATGCTGTTGTTGGCAGATATTATTTTTTTTGGAAGGGCAACAAAATATTAGAAATCCAGATGTTTCTCTTCTGGTATTTTAATAGCTATTAAAAGTTTCTGTGGCGTTACTATTCGAAATTTGCTTGTACAAACGTAGTTACACCCATATAAATTGTCAAGGCCTTTTAGCAAGCGATTAAAGAATTAACGTCATTTCTTCTTGGTGGGCTTTTTTTCCACAACGAATATAATCTTTAAATCTCTTGTTTTAGAGAACACTAAAAATGTAAGGCCAGTGAGCAAAACGTGTTAAAACTAGAACAAAACGTAAATGATATGTGGAGTGGATCTGTGAAGCTACCCCAGAGAGCAAACAAAGATTAAATCATTTGTAGGATTAAGCTTGAGGATTAGTTTTACCAACTTTGAATTGTACTTTCACCTCGACTTAAGCACAGCTGATTCGACGCACGGTGTCTCATAAGGACAACAATAGACAGGATAAAGTTTCGCGACTGACAGGACTGTTGTTTTTACTGCGAGAAATTACATTTGGATGATTCTGAAACATTCGAAGTAGATCCACATGGATTTAATTTGGGTTAAATTTCAGGAGTTGACTTATTGTCTACTTGACGGGAACAATACCGGTGGTGGTCCCTTGCTATGCTTCTGATTGACATTTTAACTGAATCAACACAGACCTCACAGCTTCCGATTGCTGTTTTTTCGTCTAAAAAGCCAAGCGCTTATTCTCGCACATTGTCATCAGGGTAACTAAACATAATGGAGAGCCTCCACTCGAAGCAGTCTACTGTATTGGCCGTTACGTGAGACCCTTCAATTCTACGGCTTGGATACTTAAGGGTAGAAACTCGAGCTTGAGTGATCTAGTAGCACTTTACTATCTCTTACCAATTAGCCAATCTCTCATAATCATATTCTAATGAAAAGCTTTTTACTAGTAGATGTCTTATTCATTGAGCAAAACCGCTTTACTCGATCGCAAGACACGCGTACTAAAAATACCATAATTGCAAAATAAACTGCGATTATATACAAAACTAATTGGAGTGTATCTTGGCTAAGCCGATCAATATTACCGATCTATCTCATGTCTTTAGTCAGCGATAACGAACGCGTTTGATGAGATTTCAGTGTACAAAGCAGGAAAGAATAGTGTATAAAGATTGTTAATTGCGAATTACACCCAGCTCTTTACTAAATCATCCATTTCTATGTATTGCCAGACTCTAAGGAGCCCTTCTTGAAGGCCTTTGAGTTAAGATTGTATTTTCCTTTGGAGGTTCCAGTACGTCTTAAATCAAAATCTAGGTCCTCCTTAATGGCGCCCTCACGGCTATCAACATACCTTATCGTTTGCGTTCAACGCCAACAGAAATACGAAAAATAATAAACAACTATTTGAGAACCTTCCACTATTATTCCAGTTCTTCCAAGCAATCTTTATTATACTTGAATTTGATACAAATTATTACGTTTCAGAAAACCTTCAGAGTTCCTTTGCAAGGTGGGCCTTAAGTTTGAGTAATTCATTAAGGGAATAAATGTGAACGACTTTTGTCATTAGATGTGTTATCGACACGGTTGACTGACAAAATGGTAATGGATGGACTTGGGTTTGGACTACGGCGGCCTATTTGTGTGGGGAGTGAACCTTTCTTTGTAAAATAAATAGAGGGATCGGAAAATTCAACAGTGTGGCAGCCTAAATGGAATGCCATTGTTTTTCATAACTAGACAGGATTTATTTACTTTCGGCATAGGCAAATTTCGAAAGATTTTAAAAGTGCACTTTAATTTGGGACAAATAATTGTGTGTGTTCAGCGAGGGTTTTGAAAGAGTTCGGCCCGCTTGCCCCTGCCGCATATTTCAATCAGGACAACAAACCTATTTAATGTCTTAGAAAACGTTTAATGGGCAGTAGTGTTTGTTCCCTTCGGGATACCGTTTGTCAATTTTTCTATTATCTTTCTAAGTCTGGAAACAACAATCCCGACAAAGACTAGAGCTTATCTCTGACTTGCTCTATTTTCTGTTTTAATAGTTAATTGAATTCCTATTTCGATTATCTGACGATAATGACGATAATTGACACCTATTCGAGTAATAATATCTACTAATTGAATAATGAATACAGTTCTGTTCCCTTCTACTTTGGGGATGGATCAGAAATATCCCACAGGATTAAGTGAAGGAATCCAAAAATCCATCTCCGAATCTAAAACAATCAGTTTTTAGACAGCTCTGTGGATGTGTTTCCTTTTACACGGTATTTTTGGGCTTTAGGAATTAGGCTAATAAGTCATGTATATGTATTACAAACAAGGGAAGCCCTTCAAATGTCACTTTACTTGTCTATCAAGCGGTCGCCGTCCAGTGAGTGGTTTCGCCTTGGACAATACGTACAAATAAGCAACGCCATCTGCCTTGCTGGCAGAACTACTCCGACTAAAGACACTCGACACATCTGGTATAGAACGTACAGAGCAGCACAAACTTGTATCGGACCTTGGGTGCATTGATTTGCAAGATGTTCTACCAAGACCCTCTCTTATACTATCATCCACCACAACCTAGGTACTTCGCGCCACATAACACGATGATTCCGCGAACTCCACACCAGCCCAATCGTGCCGCTTCTTTCCTGATTGAAGATCTACTCGTACCACGTCCTTCGTGTATGATGCCGCCTCGACAAGGAATCTTCCAGGAACCATCTCCACCCGTAGCAAGTACAGACTCCTTGACATTTAGCATGCAATCCATTCTATCGAGAACCCGTGATGAAACCCCCGTTTATCAAGGTAAGAATAGTTTACAGAGCAATATACGACAGCACTTTAAAATCGATTTTCATTGACGACTGTTTCAGTGAGAAATGTATCCTCCTTGAGAAGGAAAAGTTATTAAATATCGCCATACCAACGTTAAAATAACCCTAAATCGAGAAAACACCATTTTTGTACAACCAGAACACCTCTATTCTACTTTTGTAATGAGCTTCTTCCTAACTCAACACAGCTTTCAAATGCTTTTGACACCTCAGTCGCCTCTTCCGCTTTTAATGTTGCCACTTTGGCTACCGTGGCTGCGAGATTCAGCCTTTGTTTATTATAATTGTATGTAGCCTGCAATACATAGAGTCAGCCACTATCAAGAGTACTCGCTAATTTAATAAGTGATTTTCTTTCTCGATCAATGAAAGTGTTATTGGCCTTTTCAAATTTAATTCCAGTTTAACGAGTGCTTAACGCGAGGTCGATACCTTGGGGGCAAATCTGTGCGGTGCTCCGGGCACAATCTTTCAAATGTTCTGGCTCCTTTCATGGATTTTTGCCGTCATTTTGACTACAATTTCAAGGGCGCTTATGACCATTAAGAACCACAAAGGCGTAGAACTAAAAACAATGCATTACCCTTTTAAGATGCTTAAATCAATCTACGACCACAACTTTTCAGCTCGAAAATTAAAATCTTACAATAAAATAGGCTTAAGTTATGGTGGAAACTATTCGAGTAAAGGACCCGATTACGCGATATAAAAATGAGCTTCAGTGAATTATAGGGACACGAAGTCTAACTCTGGTCATTTATATCCTTAATCACCGGACGCAATGTCCAATTTGTAAACATTTTTCATGGGGTTCTACTTTAAGTCCCTATTAAAACACACATCGAATATAAGCAAGGCGATCATTCAGGGTATCGCTGACGATGAGAAAATAGAGAAATATATCTTTACGAGAATAACCATACATACTGGTCGCATGATACTGAGGTATTGTGATGGTGTTCACATGGCGCCCTTGATTCTCGCTTGTGAGCGTCTTGTCTTATCAGATAGAATCCATTTGTATAAAGAGCCAGAAAAATGGAGCACTTACCGACAAAAAGCTATTACAATTACATTTTATTGAATCTCTTTAGTCAATGCTTCTTAAAGTTACAATCTTTTCAAACCAACAGAATGGGAATTTTTGCTCAACTGACAATGACAAAGACTTAATATTATATTGTAAATCAAAACACAAACATTTTACTCTTTTTATTGAAGAGATAACTCGTCGTATCATGGCCATCATATCAGGCTCGCTAAACCCTTCGGGCGGGCGAGTGAATTGGCCATGAAGTCTCGATCAGAGATTACAAACTTCCCGAAGAGATCAAACCATGTAGCGCTGGAGTGTGCATTCAAAAGAAGCCACTTAGACCTATTGTCAGTGAGAAAAGAAAAGCTTGAAATCTTGGGGGAACATGTGCTCAAACGGGTCTTGTTTCACCTGTTAGATATCACTTTACTCGCATCGCCAAGAATCGTCCCAAACAATTTCAAAATCACATTATAAACAAACATCCATGAGGACAAAGGATAACACTTCAATAAAACCCTTGTCATTCTTTAGAAAATAACATCTGACATCAAGTAAAAAAACACGTTTTAGGACATTTTGAACTGGGAAAATTAAAAGCGACACCATATATACTTCAGTTCACACACAAAACTAGTTCTAAAAGTCAATATTTTATTGATAAATAAATGGTTTAATTTCAAATCTTGCGCAAGCTGTAGGAGACTCTTGAAAATGTTCCCTATGTCCTTGTAAATTGTTACTTTTCGAGAGGTTTAAATAACATTTTTTTTCTCTCTTTATTCTTGGATTTGAAGATCCCAGTCCCGAAGTGATCAGGCGACTACCCGTGTATTTCCGCGTCAAACCCACAATGCGAACACCAAGTGGACGACGTTGTCGAAAATCTCGCACGGTATTCACAGACTTACAACTCAGAGTTCTAGAGAAGACATTCTACGAGCAAAAATATTTGGACACGTCGAGCAGAGGAAAGCTTGCACAGACTCTAGGCTTGAATGAGACGCAGGTCAAAACGTGGTTTCAGAACCGACGGATGAAGTGGAAAAAAGAAAGTGGGAAAGAACAATTGAATGAAAAAGATAAAGACATTAATGATGCTAATCAAACGGGAAGAAATACAGAGAAAAATGCAGCAAAAATAATTAAAAACTGATGGACATATTAACTTTAAAACAAGAAAGAAATAATTGAACCCTGTACGCCCGCAGTGTGATGAAGTGCAGAGATGCAACTCAAATATGCCTTTTTTTTTACCCAAGATTGAGATTTGATGGCGTTCAATTTTCAGTGAATCGCAAGTGTTCAGTTGTCATGCAGTTTTACTCCAAGACATCAAGAAAAAAAACCGCATTTTATTGGGTTCTTATTATTGAACAAGACAGCTCTTTATCCTGAAGACACAAAACAGAACATAATAGGTTCATTTTGTCGTTTTTTCTTTCCGCTTACAGTTTGTGACAAAACGTCCAAATAAAAGTCGGACGCGCAAGTCGGCTATCCACACTAAAGGTTTCAAATGCAATTTCTCCATTATTCGTTACGTTGTTCTGTGTAAATAGTAATGTTACAGAGAGTTTAAAAGAGTCGCTGTTATTAGTGGTGTGTTGGATGTATGTATCTCGTGGCCGTTGTTTGGTGTATAAATGCAGTAACTCTAGTCTTATGGTGATTATACACGTCAAGTTTTACTCCTAGTGTAAACATAACCTCAGTCTGACGGTCCTGACTCAAGCCATCAAGTTAATCCTTGAATTCCATGTTCTGCTTTAGCCGACAAAACGAATGCTCCAAATACTATAGTCCTTGAGAACTTAAATCTCTTTACTCTTTAAACACAAGTTTGATGATCAGAACTACACGTTTCTAATGCACAAAAGAACTTTTAAAAAACCTGTTTGAAAGGAGGAGAAACTTGGCTTGTTCGGCATTTAGTGCATTTTATTTGAGCATTACAATTGACGTTGTAATAAAAAAACACTAAATAATAGTTGTAATGTTCTATTTTTACATCAGTTAATCGGCTTGCTCACCTCCCTCGCTGGCTATTGAAACTGATATACCAACTATTAGGTAACTTGTTTCTAATCACGATTTGTAATTTCGTGCTGCAAGTTATCAAAAACTGTGCCTTAATTGTTGCCTTTTTACATCAGTTCCACTAGTAATTTTTAACTAAACGATTTAATTATTTTAAGAGGTTTTAGTTTACCCAAGAAATTTATTCCTCTTTCACTGTATTGTTAAATGGCTCTCCTCGTTTTCAACCCTTTTGATAATTATTCCTGCTTTAGTCGCAAAGAAAGGATGTTTTTATGCCAAAGTGCGACGTCAAAATTAACAATAAAACTAATAAAAATACAGAGATGGATTTCCGGTAACATTATTGAAGTTAGAATGTCTTTCAATTCCCTTCTTTTGTGAGGTCAAAAGCACTTAAGGTAATGTTTTTACTGTACTTCTTGGGCTAAATAAAGTACGCCTAACTGTATATTAAAAGGCCGAAACAGCAATATTTTGGAAAGCATTTTTCTCAGTAACAGACTTTGATGTACACTCGGATACATTCCTTTCTCGATTGGGAGTTTGTGTGTGTGTTTTCTTTCTTTCTTTCCCCAATTTTTTTTTGAACTAAATAAAATTTATTTCATCCAAAATTGCGTTTTTCAAAAGCACATTCAATTCACAATTTTCTAACAGTGCAAAGAATCATGTTCATGAATTTATAAAATAAATATTAATTCCGCGGGCCTTTTATTGAGTTTAGTTGTCATATTTTCTGTGAGAAAGGAACGGAACTCACAGACAAAAGTACAAAACAAGAAATTTAATCTTTGTTGATATGGTGGTGGTTGGGCATGCATTAAGGCTTCTTGACAAAACTCTAACCGTTCATTTCAAGAACCACTTCATAATGTCAACACCGGCCGTATCAAAGGACCTTCACAACACTAAATTATGACAGCGAAAAAACCTAAAATCTTTGATTACGATTGGTGTATTTTGTAGCTCTTACATTTTACGTAACTGTAAACTTTCTTAAACGGTATGTTCATTAATACACTCTGTTCATTTTGATTCTTTTAGTAGCAGGGAATTTTTTCTTTTTTCTAACGATTTATTCTATTTTTCGCTTCTTGTTGCATCAACATTCCCCATATTCGCTTTAGCGACCACGAAACAATGGTTCCAAAACGAAGCGGAGCTCGATTTTTTCATACATTGATTGAATATTTTACGTCCTGCCTTGTCTTGGAACCACTATTTCGTATTCTATTATTATATTTTAAGTCCTGTTTTCGTTCCCTTATAGTCTCCCATTACGCCTATCTGACGACATGTGTTTTTCCTGAAAAAAGATTCAAGTTTTAGTCATGTTAAAACTTGTCGTTGCTTAGAGATTGAGTGAGTCCATGTTCAACAGCATTCAATCTGAAACACGTTCACAGTTCTGACAATTCTAATCAACGATACAATAAAATCACTTAAGGTCTTTAGTTTCATTTCGTTTTTGCTTCATTAGGGTAATTATTATGTTACTAGGAGATATCTTACATTCTAATTGATTAAACCTTGCTAGACAATCATCTATTGACCGGCTCTTGAACCTGTGTAAATACATCAACGTCAAACTCTTTTAAATCACAAAACATGAGCGTTATTTTGAAATCTTTGTACAAAATATTATGGAAACTATAAAATTCTTTTTCCAGCCAGTTCTTTAAAAAAACATAGCGGTTGCGTTAGTTTGACACCTTCCTTTGTGATTTCGCCCTGTAAAAACACTCCTACGGTGCACTTCTGGTTAGCTGAAAAAGAATGGGGGAATAAAATGTAGTACAAAACTTTGATTTCCTACCAAAATAGGAAGAATTGTTTTCTTTTCTTATAATCAAATTTAAACTAAGAAGCACACTGCTTTTTTCTGTTTAACTTCCATTTTTGTCTCGGCAGAAACGAAAATACTTTAGCTTAATCTGCAAGGTAGTTAGGATATATGAAGGCCGTCAACATTTGACTGAGATGCAAATATAATAGACGATGCATTACTTTGTGTGTGCACGTGCGTGTGCATGTGCCAAGCGCTTTGGTGCGGGATGAACCAATAAAAATTGAAAAAACTCTACTAACTTCAGTCCTTAGGAACGTATTCTGAATCACTTTCAGTTATCTTTAGACAAAGCTAGTAGGCGTGGTTGTAGGTGTATTGAAATGTTGTAGAAGTAAATTATACTGTGGGTGTGGAATGGACTTAAAATGAGTACGATGACTGAACGAGTGATCAAGAATGTGTATTAAAGTGTATTGGAGTCTTGTGTAAGTAAGTAATAGTGGGTGAGGAATAGACTTAACTTTTATAAGATAAGTGGTCGAGAGAGAGTGTGTGTGTGTTGAAGTGCATTGAAATGTTGAAGAGATGTGTGCGTGCTATGTTGATTTATATAAGCACGCGGGAAATTACGTGAGCCCGAGAGAAGTGCTAGGAGAAGCACGAGCCGT
>JANTNT010235594.1:0-14533 GCA_024752375.1 Entacmaea quadricolor
AAGTTTTCTTGATTTTCTAATATTACATCCTCAATCTGTCGTCTTCTTAATTTTGAAACTTGAAAGTGTTTTTTTACTTTAATAACTTCCCTCTTTAATTCTTTTACTGTATAAGCTTTAAGATCCTTTCTTAACTGTTCAGTCATTATATAATAATACTATATATTTATTTTCTTAAGTATATTTTATAGTGCGTTTAATTTACTAACATTAATTTTATGTTTTTTTGTTTTCAAATGTGTCCACTTTCCAGCTAAAGTGTAATTTTTATTTTCACATTTATCACATATCCACTCTTTATTAATCATATATTTCGTTTTACTATCTTTAATAGCTTTTAACCTATCAGACTCATTTGTGTATTTTTTTGGTCTACTCATATATTATATTAATAATTAAATCCTTATGATATTTTAAATAATGCGTTTAATTGTGTCAACTATAATTTCAAGGAAAATACCATCAGACAAAAAAATTCCCTTATACCGTGACGTCATAAAAATAATACTATAATATTTTCATTGTAAACGGATTCCATGGAACGTTACGTAAAATTAGATTCTATGGAACGTTACGTAAAATTGGATTTCTAATAATTAATCCTATAATATTTTCCAAGAATTAATCCTATAATATTTCCAAGAATTGTAATCATGTGATTTTTCCAAGAATTTATTTCTTTAATATTTCCAGGAATTTTTAGTCACGTGATTTCCAAGAATTATAAGGTGGATAAAACTGGTTGGTAAAAATGCGCGTGAATCGGCACTGGTCTACTACTAAACTAATATAAAATCCTGTGAGCCAGCTGAACACTTTATTCACAACCAAGAACATGATTTCAATATAAACACATCAATAACACCTATAGAACAAATTAAGAAGAGCACATTAGAGATAATCGCAAGAAAGATATTCTAGAAGAAAGAGAACGCTTTTAAATAATCAAAATGAAGACTTTTCAATCTTTCGGTTTAAATAAAAGAGTTGGTTTAGAGATCCGATATAACAACTATGATTACTTTTAAGTAATACAATTTTACATTTATCGATACTAGATCTCTTGGCTGATCACGAATCATCCTACACATGTAATGAAATTTTAACAAGACGCTGATCTCAGCGTAGACTGGGATAACTGGAAACCTGAGTCCTTGGGATGTATTTGGGGCTACTAGAGAGAAGTGTGACTTAGTGGCCATGAAGCAAGGACTTTTCGTTTATTATGTCGCAAGAGGTAGAGGGGTAATGGAGTTTTTTCAAAAATTGTCCAGTTAAAAACGTTGATATCGGAAGCATCTTATGAAGAAGTGCAAGCTAAAAAGTCAGAGGTCCGGAAGAAGTGTTTTAAGGGAAGAAATGTGTGTTCTACTACTTCGGCTTAAATGCATGATCTCGAAATCGAATCAGAAAAATAAGTAGACTGTTTCTCCTTTGGAGAAATTTACCCCCTTTCATTTCTTTATACACAAAGTTTATTCCTGAAACTGTTTCTTTTAAAAACCTACCCCCCTCCCATAAAAATCAATAGTTCCGCCTGCGACCTAACAAACGAGCAGTCCCTTATAATTGTGGAATGTTCAGTGAGTTCTTTTCCATGACTGTAATTTTTCGAGTTCCCTGTACCAGCTTGGAAATGTCTGAAATCATCGAAAAACGTACTCTGAGGTCCAGCGTCCAATTCCAATACGAATTTTAGCCTACTTTATTAAGTCGGAGACATTGAGTTGGCAAAGTTTCAAATTCCCTTCTCTCAGCGTGTTTTCTACTTAAATCCTTGGATCAGAAGGGTAAGACAAGCAAATATTTGCTGAAACTTCACTCACAATTGCTTTCCAATTTTAGAATTATCTATGTTCGTATATATTTCTTATTCAATGAATCAACAATTCCTAAATGTTTAAGTGACTTCTGACCCGTGAGATAATTAACTATGCGAGGTTGAACATGTATTCGATTTGACGATATTCATTCAAAATATACTTGATAGCAAAATGAAAGACAGAATAAACATCTTTGTACCTCTTGTTTTTTCTGTAGCCTTGTTCAGTCAAAACATTTAATATAGCAGCCGAGAAAGGGCTCAGTTAAACGTGCGGAATCAAGTCTTCTTGATTTCGATTTATATTCTAGCGGCTTGAAGATTGAGAACGAAGAAATTCCAACACAAGAATCAATAATTTGGCTAGCTCTTCCCTTGGACTTTGAATAGCTCAGCCAAAGCACGAGTCTCTTAAGTCTTGAGTTGAGTAAAAGCATTTTGTATAGCAGCCGAGAATCGGCTCAGTAACACTTCGGGAATCAAGTCTGGTTTCGATATATATTCTAGCGGCTCGGAGATTGAGAGTGTAGTTTAATTCTAATTCTGTAACACAAGAATCAATTATTTGGCAAGCTTTTCCCTTGGACTGATCTTCAGATAAATACTACTTTGAATAGCTCAGCCAAAGCAATTCAGTAATTCAGTAATCAAAAAGAGTCATTTGCCGTGACAACTGTAAACTCTTTAGAAATCCTCTAATCAAATGTCCATGCTTTAAATACGAATGAATTTAAATCTTGCACTCGCTCAGTTTTGAAATCCAGCCGTCAATGAAATAGAGCACGCGTAGACATGAATTGATGTCACGTGATAAGCTAGCTCCGTTCCCTCTTAATCACTTGGCAGCGTAGTGACATTGATTGACACCTGGTACATGCTAATTGTCGGCCTATATAACGGGAACTCTGTAGCAGATGCCCCCTAAGGACTCTTGGGTAAAGCCCTGAAGACCCCTGGGTAATTATTGCGCAACTTTGCCATTTTGTTGCGGAGGAAAAAAACAAAGGCATTTTATGACTGGGCTACCACTGGTATCCCAGTAATGAGATAATTATTTATCAGGCTACAGTTGAACGCAAAGATGACAACATATGCGAGACATACTTGGGTTTAACAGAGAACGAGTTTAAAACGCGTCACCGCAGCCATACAGCATCTTTCCGAAGCAAAACGACTAAGAATTCCTGAACTAAGCAAGTAAATGTGGTCCTTCAAGGGCAATAACATCGCTGCACACTTAACAAAAGGAATGAACTTTTATCGACATTCAAATACAGGGGAGAAGCACTGCAGTGTGGAAGAAAATGAAACAAATTCCTATGTTAATGTAGCGTTAGTTGTCTGTTGAAATAAACTTCTGAAAAGTGAGGTTGCCCTCATGAAACGCTTTAGAAGACTGTGTTTCATAGTATCTGATCACAATGTATTTGCTCTGTAATTACATCGAGCACTTTGAATTGAGTTCATCAATAACCAATCATAATAATCAATAATATATATGGGACTAAATCTGGTTTATGTTGATTGGACTTTAAACTCAAACGCAACTTTAGTTTCGCGATTCGTGCATACCGCCACAACGAAAACAATTTAAATTAAAACTATTCTTGGCTGGCACGTGACGTCACAGTTATTTGCTTATTTGGATTTCCGCGATGTTGGAGTCCCTCGATCTAAGTAATTTAGTATGCAAATGCTTGCAAGATCTCTCCTATTTGTCTTTATTTTGATTTTTCCTTAATTGATGAGCCAAATAACGACGAAAATGACGACTTACATCAATTCAAGACAATACCAGTACTATCTGATTACGTAAATACTTTGGAAAGCCATGTTAAACGACGTTATTTAGAGAAAATTTCGTTTGTCGGCGTTGACCCGGCCAGTATACCGATCGATGACTTTGACCCTAAATGTTTACCCCCGATCGAAGCTGCCGACTTGGTTTCATACCCTAGTATTGGAGACAAGCTACTATACCAAACAACAATTCAAGGCATATAAGAGTTTGGAAACGTATAACCAAATGGTTTCGGGTTTTATGACCTCTGTACAAGGGAAGTTGATTGCTGGAAAGTTTGTTGTGGTATCAAATGTTCGCCATTCACAGCGAATAAACGATCCTCTCATTCAAATCTGGATAACTGATGAAACTGAAACCATTGTTTGGGATGTAAAGCGGGCCTCGCAGAATCATGCTCCCATGTGGCCAGTGTGATGTTTTACATCGAAACGTGGAATCGCATGAACGAAACACAGAGTTGCACACAAGTGAAGTATACATTGCTACTCCCAGCCTACGTTAAGGATGTTCCCTATTCGAGAATAAGGCATATCAATCTATCTTCGGCCAAAAAGCTGAATGAAAATTTGGACAACACGATAGATTCCATCGAAACTCTGGATGTGGCGATGGCGACGTGAAAACCACAAAGGTCGTCGATTAAAGCTTTGGCACCAACTGAAAAGAAAATGAACGGTTTGCTTGATAAACTAAGTAAATGTCAAACAAAAGCAGAAGATTTATCAGCCAATAAATTATACTCGAAACAATTTGTTTCCGAGAGCCGTAATGTTCCCGTTATAACTAATCTCTTCAAGAATGAATATCTTGATCTTTCATTTCCGGCATTATTATAACAATGCCTTGACACTAAACTTTACGTATCAGATGAGCAAATTAAATATGTCGAAAGAGATTCAAGGGAACAAGCCAAAAGCTCTGGATTTTTTTCGACATCGAGCTGGTCAAATTGGTGCTTCTGTTAGTGGGTCTGTACATAATAGCAACATCGCACAGCCTTCGAAATATTTAATCAAATCTATCTGCTACCCAAATCTCCACAAGCTCAACTCAAAAGCAATCAAGCACGGAATCAAGTACGAGCCGTATGCAATCAAAGCATATGAAATGACAATGAAATATATTCACAAGAATTTTGAGATTGTAAAGTGTGGACTTTTCATTAATAAGGATTTCCCCTTTCTCCATGCAACCCCAGATTCTCTTACTTATTGTGATTGCTTTGGCTTGGGTTAGGGGAAGTGAAATGTCCTTTTAATCTAAAACATTGTGATTTTAACAAGTATGCTGCTGATAAAAGTACATGCATTGAAGAAAAAGAAGGGAAATTTTGTCTAAGAAAAGACCACAGCTATTATTATCGGGTACAGCAGCAGTTATTTACACTCCAAGACCGGGTATATTTGTGACTTTGTAGTGTGTGCCATAGACAGTGATGAGAATGCACATATTGTGGTTGATCGCATTTTGCCTGACAAACAACATATAGATAACGTAGTTTGTAAACTGGAGGCATTTTGGAGGCATTGCATTTTACCCGAGATACTTGGTAGATGGTACACAAGAAAGCTACCGACTTTGCCAGTTGTAGTACCAGAAAATGGCGAACGAATATGTTTTTGCAGAAGTGACCTATCTGAGCCTACCATTACATGTGATAACACTGAGTGTCCTTAAAAGAAATTTCATGTCCCTTGCTTGGCTCTTGAATCCCATACTATACCTAAAAGATCATGGTATTGTCCACATTGTAGCAGGCTGCCTCAGTTAAAAAAAGTTAATTCATTACGTTTACATAAAGAGCAGCAATCTGTTGTCATCCAGGAACCGTTGAACAGTGACTCAATCTGTGTATGTGGATTGAAAGCTATGATTAATGATAAACTGATAGAATGTCACAACACAAAATGCACTAATGGAAAATATTTCCATCTAACTTGCCTTGGCTACAAAAGGATGCCAAACAATGCAAAGACCACTTGGCGGTGTCACCTGTGCAAAGCTGCTAAAAGTAATGTACACAAACAACCTACCACATGTCCTTCTCCAGATCAGATGAAACCAGTGATGATAAAGGTCAAATCTAACAAATCTAGTTAATGTACCGTCTGATAATACACAACAACCATGCACATCTTCAAGTTCTTCAATTTGTCTTTCAAGTGATGACAGCAGTGATGATGAAGTTGTTGCTACTCAAGAAACCACTGGAGTAACAAACAAAACTGGATTACTTGGTCATCTCACTGTCAGTGACTTGGAAACCATCATCAATCCAAATGGATGGCTTGATTGCAATATTATCCAACAACACAAGTATTATTGCACCAAGCAAATAAATTGATTTCCAACGAACAACCCTTGGTCCTATTAGGAATTTCAATGTGTTGAGTGGAGAATTTGTTCAAATACTGCATACTAGCAGTGACCATTGGGTGACTATTAGTTCTATTGGATGTCAGCCTTGAACTGTACATTTGTATGATAGTCTGTACAATGACGTCATTCAATGACGTCATTGCAGAGGTTGAGGAACAAACAAAAGACATACTTGGTAGACGCCTTGAGAAACTAACTTATGTACCAACACAACAACAAAACAATGGGAGTGACTGTGGTGTGTTTGCTATTCCCATAGCAACATGTCTTACACTAGGAATTTCTCCAACCCATGTGACATTTGACATTCCAAACATGAGAACACATTTAGCACACTGCTCGAAAGAGGGAAAAATTGAAATGTTTCTACACTTCTAATATTAGAATATAAAATCAGATAAATTACAGATCTATGAGTATCTTAAATTTTGATGTTTTGTTAAATATAACCAATGTTGGCAAGCTAAAATTTATTATTTCAATTGTTGGAAAAGAAAAAAAAAACATTTGATTTCCCAAAATTGGAATAATGAGTTTTAGCTTTCCAACTTTGGTATGACATAGGTATATATATTATTTAACAAAAAATCAAATGATACTCACATTTTTTACAGTGACAGTCAGCACAGTAAACAATATAAAGCAACAGAATTAGTTAGATTTATCAGCATTTAATAGTATTCATGATGTACACGTTTTATTGTGTTTACACTCTAAGTTACAAAAGAGTTTTTATTATAGAAATTAGTTTGCTGGAAAGTTTGTTTTAGTGTCAAGAAAGTGATGCTTTTAACTCAAACATCACATCTGCAATGAATGCTTCATTTAAATAAAAGAGATTTTGATTAAAAAAATAGCATTACAATGTGATAACCTTTCAAACGACCTGGTGATCCCCATTTTTTAGCATTAACACAAGTTATATTATATATATATATATATAATATAAATGATAAATATGTATTTCAATCAAAAGGGATGATTGGGGGACAGCAATTCACAAGGGCTGAACATACTCTTATAATACGGTCAATCATGGGAACTTGTCTTTCAGGTACTCCATCTTGATTACATGTCAAGAAGTCAATGGGAAGTGTGCTTTGTAGGATGGTGTACTTTCGTCTTAACAAACCAATAACTCTCTCAACATGTATGCGCACATTGGCAATTCCTCTTGCTTGCTCTACTTCAACTGGGTCCAACTGGGCTTTATCTTTAGTAAATGCAGGGATTACAAGTTTAACATGTTGATGACCAACACTTTCTGTAACTGTAAACCCCCTGTCAGCCATAACCATGTCTCCTGGTAGCAAATTAGACAAAAAAACCACAGCTTTCAGTTATATATTTATCTGAGGTCCTGCCTCCCCAAGCTTCGGATACAAAGCAAAGGTTGACTTGTGGAGTAATACCAATTAGCACTTTGATAGTGTTTTGGTGCTTGTAATTAGAAAATGTTTTTGCCCTGGCTAAAAGATTTGAAGGTTTGTCAATGAATATTTCAAAGCAATCTATTACAACTGTGACTTGATTGCCAAAAGAATATTGAAAGCAACTGGGCATTGTTTCCCACAGTTCCTCTCTTGTAGGCCAATAAATTAAAAATTTCAGTCTTATGTCCATCACGACAATCCAGTGGTAAAATATTCTAGACACGGTTGATCTAGACACTAGAAATCGATAAGCCAAATCCTGAAATGGTACGTTGAGTCTCAGTTTCATCAGTACAGTGAAAAACTCTTGAAAACGGCTCAACGATTGACATGTGCGTGAAACGTGTGGCTCAATGTGCTCGAACAGAGTCAAAAGCACTTCATACGAAGGCAAAACAGTATAAAACCTCACTTTCTCCTCTGATTTGAAGAAATCTTCGTCTGGTGTTTGATAACCCTTCCTTGTAAACATATAATCAAACTCTTCAGTTTGGGTTGCGGCATCACAGCTAGTTGACATGTCGCAATCATTCACCTGTGTGAAGTTTATGTTTCTCAAGTAATCGCCCTCATTAAGTTTAAGTCGCTTTGCTTCAATCTCCCGTTCCATGTATTCTTTTAACAATCTTCCATCTTCCTCTTTCTCCCTTGATAATCTTTCCTGTTCCTCTGTCTCTCGCAATAATCTCTCTTGCTCTTCTTTTGTTCGAGCCTCGCGTTCAAGTTGTTCGCGAACTTGACCACGAACCTTAACTCTTTCTGCTTTCTCCTTTGCAATATTTAGGTTGTCTGTGGCATAACATTTTTTTTCCGAGATGTTGAGTGGGGACTCAATCTTCGTGGAATTTGTCCCAAATCATAGCTGGCCTACCAGACACGAAATGTTTCCCACAAACTCGCTCGGTACGTAATACATTTTTATAGTCGGTATCGTCGCGACTTATGGCAGAAATCTCTCCTTTCTTGCGTCATTTCCTCATAACTTTCTCCCTAATTCTTGATCACAGTAGGTATACGAAACATTCCATATCCCTCTTTGTTCTTAGATTTTACTCCACAACCGACAACTATGCAGTGAACCATGTTTTCTGAATTTTTCTCGTACTTCGCTAGTGTTTGTTTACGTGAGAAGGGACTCCAATATGGCGAATAGCAACGGTTGTCATGGCTCAAAGTCACGTGAGTGCACGCCAAGAATAAATTCAGATAGAGCTAGAGACATAGGTATAGAGATGTGTATAGAGGTAATGATAGAGAGAGACATTGAGACACACAGATGCACAGAAAGTGTAGTGGCCGCTGAATGGTAATATCAAGTCTTGTTTTTTTTTCGAGTATCTATCATAAGGGACTGGTCATTATTTAAGTCGGAGGGGGGATGGAGGAGAAATTAGGGGTCTTGAAAGCTGAGAATGACATTTAAAGGGGGGTCCTGAAGTCCCTTTGATAACTTACATAGTCCCAAAGGGGATCTCCCGAAAAAATAAATGCCATCAGAGTGGGATCTCGAATTTTTTTGGCATCAAAGGCAATTTCTCCTCCACCCCCGTCCCCCACCTCCGACTTAAATAATGACCAGTCCCTAATGTATTCCCTGCATGATGTAATGCAAAAACTTAGAATGATTACAATAGGGCTACAATATTACCGAAAAGGATTACTCACTTACCAATATCTGTTGTGAAAACAAGGACATTACTGCTGTAAACCATTCCTCCGTGGTGCCCAATTACGCGGACCTGGTATTTTCTGGAAGGAAGGAGGTTTTTTATGATAATGCTGTATTGGTTAGTTTTTATAATGTTCCAGGAACTGCTACTTTCGAATTCTTTGAAAAGAGCGACAAAGGTTGAAGTGAAATTTGATGAAGTATTCCAATGAACATATGTTTCATTTGGCTTGATATTTCCTTTGTCTAAGGATATGGCTGCAGAAAAAAAAATTGAGTTAATAGTTGCTTGTTATTTTATGAATTTGACAATGGCGTTCGGCGTGTTTTTCTATTTCCTATCATCAAGAGTTAATATCAAGCATTACAAACAGTGAAAATTTCATGTTGTCTCACTGTTAGCATGAAGCGAATTGGGAGAGGGGGTTAAATGAATATTGGGACGTTTTTCTGATACAATAGTCTTAGGTATAGGTGTTTTTGTTTGAGGTAAATACATATGAACTTATCTATCTTTTCTGGCGTTACCGCGGAAGAAAGAAATGCTCCAGTGAATGACAAGTGGTCTGTAATAAGGTAACAACGGAGGTCTATTGGATTAATACACTGAAACTTTAATTAAGCTAAACTAACTACCTAACTACCTAACCACCTAACTACCTACCTACCTAACTAGCTAACTAGCTAGCTAACAAGCTAACAAGCTAACAAGCTAACAAGCTAACTAACTGACTAACTAGCAAGCTAACTAGCTAACTGGCTAACTGGCTAACTGACAAACTGGCTAACTGACTAAACAAACAAACAAATACCCAGCAAATCAGCGATTTTCAAGTGGTGTTAAAGAAAAAGTTAATGGAATTAAGTTCAAGAAAACTGGATTTAATTAGGTTTAACATACAGGTGGTAAATGTAAATGTGATTATTAATTTTCGGGGGCTTTTCAGAACTAATTTGCAATGAAGTGGAAGATTTTACGGGCTGCATAGTATAGGTATCGCGCCATTGGCAGCCGTGCAGGTTACAATCGTGAAAAGATAATTAGTAGTTAGTATTATATGCCTCCCAGTGGAATAGGCTGTTGAATCGGGAGACAATCCCCTACGTCTCTACTAACAATTCACCAGGTTCTTTAATGTCTCCCATGATACAGCCAGTTCAAGGAAAGGATAAGAGACAGGGCCGTCGGTTTAAAGTCTTTATCCCAGAAGACTTGAAGATAAAACCATTTGCAGATATTAATACAAAAGCAGTACTTTCTCCTCAGTTATTTTACGACCCTGAGTTTAGTCCGGCCGGGATTCGAAACCCCGTCGTCATGTCTTTATCATTTGAATTTTTTTACGTGGGAAAAAATCAACATATAGCTAGCTATAGTAACTCCCTACAAGCGAAATAACCTACTGGCCATAATTTTATCGCTTCTTGTTTACATGCAGTTGTGCAGGCTTCTTTCGGGAACTAAGATATTTCCAGAAGTAATCTCGCCACCCGGATGGCACAGTTGGTTGAGCGCAATCCGACCAACACTCAGCTAGGATCCTAAAATAACTGAGGAGAAAGTGCTGCCTTTGTTATAATATTAACAAATGGTTAGACCTTCAAGTCTTGTCAGATGTGGACTTTAAACCGAATGGCATTTCAATAATTTAGTAACTTACTGTACCTCCTGCATTTTCTCCAATTAAAAAGTAAGTCGCTTGAAATCCCGCCTCCTCAAATCCTCCATCAGAATACATAAAGACAATCGTGGTTCTCTGATGTACCATAAGTGCAAATGGTCTTTCAGCACCACAATACTGATGATTTTGATGGCCTAACAGGCTCACCCTCACATAATCGTTGCTAATAGAAACAAAGAATTTCAACGAACAATAAATGATTTTTTTTTAAATTAAAATTTATTTTAAGATGAATAAGTGGCGCATGCTGTTGAGAGGTTTGCTTACAGACTGAATACGCACGGTGCTGATTTACAGCAAGTACACGGGTATGGCATGAAATACGGTACATCCCAGAGTTTCACACTCATACAAAATCCACTCTAAGTCATCGCTTCTCACTAGCTTCAATCTCATTAGACATAACAATAATACTCTAGAGATTTTTTTGTAGGAAACGAATTCTGCAGTCATGAAAAAATATGTGTCTTTCTAGTTTCACATGTCTCGCCTCAATATAGTGAATAAGGACAGACCTACAGGCAAAACGTATTCAGGCCAGAATTGTGGTAAGATAAAACCAATCAAAATAGATAAACCTTTATTCACTTTAAAACATACCTCATACACTCCTTTCTTGGGTTTTCTTCTAATCGGAATGAGTCAAATACCAGTGCCACATCAAACCCATTACGTTTCTTAATCATCCATGTACAGTTCATATTACTTGCATAATTGTTTGGATAATTAGGACTTGTAAAAACACCATACAATCCTGATAATTCTCGAGAACAACCTATAATTTTTAGTGAAATGAGCCAGTAACAAATACCAAATATTTTGTTTATCAGATCTATAAAGATTAGGTGAAAAGTTGTGCGTATGGTTAGTGTAGCAGTTATTTCAGTATATTTTTCAATTCATTCCCAGATTTTATTGTATATTATCCCCTCCACTTCTACCGTACCCTTTCCATAAAATCTCAACCAATCCCATAAAATCCGATCCCATCTTATTCTATCTTATCCTAGCTTATTCTATTTCTCATGTGCTAACAATTGCTTTTGTCTTTCTTTGTATTAATTTAATCATGCATTATTTTTAATTTATACATTATTATCAATTTAATCATAAATTATCTTATAAAACGTACTTAAGCTTGTCAATAAGAATGCTCACCAATGTTGTTGGTTCTTATAAAAATTTTTCGATACTAACCTGTTTTTACAAATACTGCACGACTTCTTGGCCCAGATCCTATTCTTGTTTCTGCTGCCACTTCAAATCGATACTGAGCAAAGAATTGAAGGTTCTCAATGTAAACTTGTGTTGAGTTACCCGGTACAAAAGCAGTACTGTAATTGTTTCTTGACCATGCAACCTTGTAATAAACTCGATAACCAACTAAATTTCCGTGAACAAATTGACTTTCGATGGGTAACCACTTGACCAAGATACTGTGTGGAGTTTTGGTGAAAGCCGAAAGGTTTCCCGGAGATTGACTTGGCACTTTAAAAAATATAACGAGAAAAAAAAATTTTCAAGCATAAATTATTTCCTTTATTTCCCTTATTTCCCTCTTGTTTCTTTATTCTCTTTTTTATTTCTTTCTTCCTTTCTCTCTTTCAAAAATAGGTTTTGCACGATCACTCGATGCCGTTCATACAAAATACCTTTTTTTACAAGGAAAATAGTTTGAGTTATTTTATGGCAACCAGCATGACAATAAGCGTTTGGTGCAAAACAAAGTTGTTTTCCCATTTCGTATCGAATGCAGATTCTTCGATTTTAATTTGTATATTAAGAAATGCTCGTTGTATATGTAAAACCACGAGAGAGGCAAAGGAGACGTACGAAACTAACAATATATTTAATTCAGATGACAATCAAGGAGGATTGAAGGAACTTTCCATGACGCTTTGCGCTAAAAGTCACGCATTTCACAGTAATCAGTCGAGTTTTGAGGTTTAGATGGCCCCAAAATATACCATACTATAATTAACAATTTTTAGTAGTTCTTTGAGTGTCAGGCTGTTTATTTGTTTGTTGATACTTGCTTTATCAATTAAATTAACCATTTCAATGGTTATTTTAAGAATAGAAATAATCGTTTGATCATGCGGGAAGTTTTGATTTGGTATATGCGCGGCGTGAACTCCATTGTTATGAATCTTGATCAAATTTTCTTTTCGGATTTTGCTTTTATTTGTCAAAGATTTGGAGAACATTAGAAATTTTACAAATTAAATACCTTATTTGAATGTGAAACTAAAAGCTAAAACAAAATGTACTCTAATGTACTCACAATTTTATACTCAAAATCTAGTCTGAGGAAGCTCGAAATTCTGGCGCGAAGGTCATTGTTCAGTAACTTTGATCGTAGTTCAGAACAACAACAACAACAATATATTTGTTAATATTTTACTCATATGTGAAGGAAATCCATTCGATTTATTTTCAGAGAGGCAAGAAAATTTGTGTTCAGGGTTGTATAACTCTAAACATCCCTTAATTTGGCTTCGTTCTTGGTTTGTTACTTACACCGCTTCGTTCTCGACACTCCAAACAAAGCGAGAAACCCTCAAATCTCCTCAGAACAGCCAAATCATTTGTAAAAGCTTAAATAGCCTGGTAAATAACTGAATTTGAGAAATTTAGTAACTAGAAATCACACTTTGCTCCAATTTATGCAATGGAGATGAATTAAAGCCATTTTCATCAAAACGGTCGATCATTAAAGTCAGTTTACAGTACGGCGTCCATGTCGAAATGGTGAAGATGTGTGAAATTTTCAGTTGATAATATACTTTGTCGTAAAGGATCACGAGAAGACCCTTCAATCCTCCTTGAATGACATTTATGTGGTCCTGTGATTCCTCGCGGTGTTCGATATTATATTATACTACACCTACAGCCACATCAATTTCCTGTACTGATGACAAGGGTCATTTCAGCCACAAAAAGGGATTTTGGCCCAGAGACGATCCTTTGTAAGGTTGAACTGACGACTGAAGAAATTTACCGTCGTATGATTAGTATCAGTAGTAGTGGTAGTAATGGTAGGGGTGGTAGTGGTGGTGGTGGTGTTGGTGGTAGCAGTAGTAGTAGTTTTAATATTATTAATATTATTGTGATATATCTTACCATCTTCTATTGTTTTAGCAATAACCTTTTTACTCCCTCGAATCGTTTGGTTCCAGGCTGTAAGATTCGAAGAATTGCTGAACAAAGCAAATACTTGTACTGTGTACTCAGAGTATTTCATTAGACTTCTAAGAACTGCACTTCTGCCCTGGTTACTGGTGGTAATTACTGTTAAATTAGCCGGGTCTTTAATCGAGGTACCGACAGCCATATAGTTTAAGGGAGAATTTTTTGGATACGTTGTCCAACTAACATTGATAGCTGTTGAATCGATACTATGTGTACTAATGCTCCAGGTCGACTCAATGACAACTGAAGTTAATCGTTAAGAAAATTGTCTTAATATTATAATCAAATAGACTAGATAAGATTTCGTAAAAGTCTAAATATTTAGCATACAAAACTAATAACCATCTTGAAGGATCACAGAAGTATTCGCGGTATAACATTATCTAGGCTCGATAACCAGCCGTGGCGGTTTTGGTGCGCCCGCGATCCTCTCCCGACTCACGGCTGGACGCGTGCGATTGCCTTTATTTTTTTCAGTGGCACGATTCTGATTGGCTAATATCTCTGTATTCAAGATGGCGGACGAAGTAGCTAGCAGTCCTTTTCACAGAA
>JANTNT010235816.1:0-14523 GCA_024752375.1 Entacmaea quadricolor
TTTCTGGTTGAACTGGCTTTCTCTATCTAATGACTAGAAGTTGTCAAAGGCCTCAGTGCAGTCTTCTTCTGTCATTATACGTTTAGGGCTCGTAATTTACCTATTACGCTATATGCCTTATAGATCTTCAGAATGGTCTATTTACAAAAAACAACGTACAGCACTGCTAAGATCTGCAGAACTAAATTACTGGAAAACTAAATTCTCAAGTGTAAATTCTTCAAGGAAATTTTGGCAGTGGTGAAATCATTTCAAGAAAATAATAAAAAACCTACTGCTACTGGTCCAATTAAAGATTCATCAGGAAACATATTACTGGACAATCTTTCTTAAGTTAGTGGATTCAACAATTTTTTACCAATGTTTGTTTTATTTTAATGACGGACAAACAGCAAGATCAACCAGTGACATTTATAAATCAAATATACAGAATTACACCAACTACCTCTTCATTCGTAACAACTGAGCAACTGTTAAAACAATGCTTAAAAAATTATGTCAGGGAAGGTAAAGCATGTTGCTCGGATAATATAAGTGGAAAAGAATTAAAATTGCTCGATGATGCCTTTATTGATAGCTTCCTCGGCATTGCTAATAAAAGCTTTTCTCAATGTAAATTTTCAACACAATGGAAAACTGCTCAAGTAAAGTGTATATATAAGAAAGGAAACTCTTTAGAATGTGGAAACTATAGGCCCATAAGTTCATTATCTATTCCTAGCACGTTTATGGATAGCTCAGCATGTCTACAACTAGACTCATTTCTAGAAGAGCATAAATTTGTTACTAATTTACAGTGGGGATTTTGCAAAGGAAGATCCACAGAATTATTACTACTTAACATGACAGATAAATGGCGTCGAGCATTAGACCACAAACAATTAATTGGCATCGTTTTCATCGACTTCCAGAAGGCATTTGACTGTATTTCTCACAAGTTATTACCATCCAAACTTCAAGCTTCTGGCCTTCATGGAGATTTATTCAACTGGATCACAGACTATCTCAATGACCGAAAACAATATGTTACTATTGATGGAACAAATTCTACAAATATATGAATATTAAATCTGGCGTTCCATACAGTTCCTTGCTAGGACAAAGGCTCTTCAGTATTTTCACAAATGACTTGCCTCAATGCTTAGATTCTAACGTAATGTTTGCTCATGACTCCACTGCCTATTTCATTGGTTCGATTTCTTGGATCGATTCCATTTCTACTCAAATCCAAATTATTATTCACCCAATTAAGACAGAAGTGGTGTTTATCCCTAAAACTCGATCCCTTCATTGGTCCTCTGAAAGAAATAACCCTTAACAGCAAGCCAATAAACTGTGTCTCGAGTTCAACATGTGTGGGAATTACCGTTGATAATAGGTTAAGTTGGGTACCACATGTCAGATCACTGATAAAAAAATTAAACGTTAAAATAAATAAACTGAAAAAGATGAAAAGTTTCGACAAAATCACTCTGGAAACCATTTACTTTAAAGGAATTCTTCCAAGTATTACATACTGCATTTCTCTTTGGGGATCATCCAACCTAATACATGAAATAGATGGAATGTCACATACGAGCTGCTAGATTGATTTGTGGACTAAATCCATCTATTCCAGATTATGAAGTACTAAAAAAGACAAAATGGAACTCAATATCAAACATGCACAAAAACATTTATCAATTATAATGTAAGGGACAATCTCAAATTTGAAATTCAACGATCATATTGTAAAACACAACAAGACTCTGTAACGCATAAAAGCAAGCGTAATTTGGAACAACTTACCAACAGAATTGAAGACCTCAGAAACTCTATCAAAATTTAAAACAAAATTACGAAAGCATAGAAAAACTGTTGACCAAACATCTTTTGGGCAAAGTTCCATTTGCAAAAGCAACGTAAATCATGAATTTTATTACTTTTAAAACCATTAAGCTTATGTTTTTTGTAAATAATAAGTGTAACATTTTTTAAAGTAGTAAAATTTTATTTTAGTAGCAGTTCCACATCAGCATATGCTGCCAAGTAGATAAACCTGCTTTATCGAATTAAAATTGATTGATTGATTGACTGCACATCCCGTAAATAGGAAGCATTTTCTCAGATAATTTTAATTCATGTGTCCTCCGAGGAGGTTCGATACACCCACAATGGGTTTGATTTCTTGTTTTCCAGCATTGGGATTTTTTATTTGTTCTTTGGTGTTTTGGATTTGTTTTTTGGTGTTTTGGATTCGTTCGTACGTCCCGTAAAATACGGCTGCATTATCCAAATAATTTGGGCTCATTTATCCTGTGAAGAGGTTCAATATACCAACAGTGGGTTTGATTTAGTTCATATTTTCCCCTAACGGGACTTCGTGTTTGATTTTTGGTGTTTTGCATCAGTATGCAGAGGTTGGCATTGTTGAAAACCAGCTGAGCGTGGATTCACCTGACTCGGCACTTCGGGTTGAAGTATCTTGAAATATCGCCTATATATTGGCCTAAAACTACAAAAAAACACTTACAAAACCTTTCATTATACCTTTTTTGTACAGTGAAAGCTGTGCTAAATACGCGTATCGATAAAATCAGAAAAAATCAATCTAGCTTTACGTACCCACTTTTACTGCAGCGTTGCACGGAGCGACTTGAATTCTGAACCACAAGGTACTTTGGTCGCGATTCGTTTTCCATCGTAAAGAAATCGTAAAAACGAATGACGAAACTAGTCAATAACTATTGGTCATGATGCTTGGAAAGTTTATCGACTGTCAATCGGCTGTCATCGACTCACTGTTCCATGAGTTAATTGGTTCTCAAGCTTTCCGAAAAACAGTTTCGATCCGAAGATTTGCGGTCTTCCTGTGCTGTTTGGAGGTTAGCCTGGGCTTTATGTGGTGTTACGGACTTACTCGCGCGATGACATAGTGGCTATCGCATCTTTGATGCACTAGCCACAAAAAGGAAATACTATCGACCCTGCGAACTTTCGTCCAATCACTTTGCAATCTGTTCCTTTAAAAATAGTCATTGCAATCTGTTCCTTTAAAAATAGTCATCGGCTTCGCCTCGTTTTTTCAACCCCCTTCTCGGTGTTGGGATATGTGATCCAACACTCTTTCTCGTGTTGGAAATATTACTTCCTTGCTGCTCTATGTATTTCATAGTGCCACGCGGCCCACATATCCATATCATTACATTACAATTACCACAACCCAACATATATTTCACCCCGATCTGCTCCCAGTTCTGACCTTTAGCTCAGCTGGTAGAGCCTCGGTAGTACAAATCCAGGTCTTGGTTTCAAATCCCAGCGAGATTAATAGTTTTCTCCGAATTTATTTTCAAGGGTCTTTCGCCCGGAATAACCTCCTTTCTAAGCGCTAAAACTTTCCTTTAATTCTACTCTTTCTTAATAATTTCATTGAACACGAGATTCAGAAAGGTTTTACACCTGGTTTGTCTGGAACTTAGAACACACGGTATAAATGGCTAACATCATTAACAAAGCCCGTACCAAACAACGTTAACTCGCCATAACCCTTATTGATCTCAAAAATGCTTTTGGTGAAGTACATCATAATTTGATTCAAACCGTCCTTGACTACCATCATATTTCAGATCACATCAATTTGTTAATAAAGAGTTTGTATTCTCCGTTTGCAACTGACGCCAACCAGGAAGTCGGCCATCTTTGTTGGTAGGCTCGATGCGCGCAGTGATTAGTTAGAAGAAATTTCACTGCTCAGCTGAAAGACAAGTTTAAGAACATGTCTCAACGCGTCTTTAACTCTTTACTATTTACTCTTTGTTGCCTCGAATCCATTGAACAGCCTATTTAGCTTAATGCAAACTTTGTAAAAAAATATCAAAAGCCTTTCAATCTTGAAAAGAAGCTCTTTGCGTCATGAGGGCATTCCAGGAAAGGTTTATATGACAGGTTTGACAACAAGTGAAACAGTGTCCCCATAAAGCAGCGATTGAAGGAAGACTGCAGGCTACCGGTGTAGTTTCTGTTGAGGTTCAGCTTCAGTCTTGTTCTTGTATAAAGACGTTTCACATCTATCACATCACATTTTGTCGTGATTTTCTAGTTGATAGAACAGTGGACCAAAGTCACAAAGCTTGTTCAGAAGGGGCGTAGAGTTCAACTAACTATTGCTCAAGACTTTCCAGATAATTCGGAAAGGAAACACAGATAGACTTTAGTCAAAGAATCTGATATCGAAGTATAAATTTTTGTACTGAATTACTGAGTTACTAAACAGTGTGAAGATTGTTTTCGTCTTTATAAAGCAGGTAGCCAACGACATAAGGAATGTTCGAGATAGCTCGGATCGAATCATCAGTTGGCGTAAACTCGATCATCTACAAACGATTGTTAATCGTATTCCAATAATAGGGAGCGACAAGGAAAGATACAGGAACTGATACCGTTACAAGGCATAACAAAAACCTGGATACCAAAAAATCAATTTCCAAGATGGGGCAAGAAATTTTTTTGAAGAAAGAATTTTTCGTTATTTGTGCAATTGCGATGCTAGTACTTTCTGTTTCTATCTTTGGCAATATGTTGGTCGCGATTGCCGTGTGGAAAAAGCGATATTTACGATCAACAACCAATTACCTTCTGGTTAACTTGGCCATAGCAGATATTGTGACTTCTTCGTTCTTGCCTTTGATACTCATAAGAAAATATGTTCATCTAGAGCAGGGTAATTTGGCTGATTTTCTTTGTAAATTCATCGTAAGCTATCACGTTTCCCTCACAGCAAGCATCGCGTCTATTCTAACATTGACTGTACTGGCTGTAGAGAGATACCACGCCATAGTAAAGCCAATGAGAACAAGGATCAGACTACGAGAAGACACCGTTAAGTACGCCATCATTACCGTTTGGCTGATTGGAATAGGATTAACTTTGCCTTATTATATATGTGGATACTATGATATCTCAGGAAAGAGGTGTAAGCACAACGCCGACAAGATTTACCGCAGAGTTTTTATCATAAATTTAATGGTCATCACCGTTTTCATTCCTTTCATCGTCATCAGTTTATGCTACTTTCAAATCGTTCGTGAGCTGTACTTTAAGAACAAAGTAGGACCACAGAACATCGCGGCACAAGAAGATACGTTGAATAAACGGAAACTCGTAAAGCTATCTCTCTCAGTTACTGCAGCCTTTGTAATTTGTTTTTTTCCCGTGGCTATCACCATATGTCTGACAGCAATAGACAGCAATACGTTCCCTCCAGAGTACTACCAAAAAGCAGCCGTGTCGTACTTTACAGGCTCCTTTTTCAACCCGTTGGTGTATGCTTTCCAAAGCTCTAATTTTCGAAAAGCCTTTAAAGAAATAGTCCAGAATCGTTAAGTCATCAGCTGAACTTAAATCCTTAATAGGTCCTTTGCTTTTTTCCTTGTATGGTCTATAGAAACATGCTAAATGATTTTTACTCGATAATTTTTATCAACCGGCCTGATTATTTTAACTCTCCATTTAGTGGAAAGAACAGAATCTCAAGTATCACTAATACCTAATGGTCCAAGAATTTGTATTGTCGCTTCTGACCCCTAAAGAAGAAGAGGAGGAGGAGGAAAAAGAAAAGAAGAAAAGAAGGAAAAAAGGAAAAAAGAAGAAGAAAAGAAAAAGGTTTATTTAAGGAACACAATTAAAGCATTACAACTATTTTTCCAATTCTGCCGTCTGAATAATAAGAAAAGAATAATATAACCTTATTTTACGTGAAAGTAGGGCTAACCACTAAAATCACTAATGCCAATATCTGTTTTCTAATCTTAAATTGATTGAAACAAAATCCAATAGTCAATATCTAATAGCCGAAAGAAAACAAAAGAAAACAATAAAATTAATGTCTGCTAACGTTTATAAGACTAATATCTATTTCACGAGTTTATTCCAATCACTCTAAAGCCTGGTTTTCACTACGACGCAAGCACAAGCGCAAGGATCAAAAAATTTTGATACTTGTGCTTGCGCCTATGCTTGCGTTGTGCTTGTGTCGTCGTGAAAACAAGATTTTTTGCTTGCATTTGTGCTTGCGTCACTAGTGAAAACCCGGCTCAAAGCTTTATTATAGTACGGGGAGTTATGTTACAAAACAAGGCAACATTATATCGACCTATCCACATCTGCTCGCTCCATCAAACCGCTAATTTTAACTTCTAGAGGTCCTTATTTTGGCTTTCTTTCTTGTCTAACATGGTCTGTAGAAACATATTGAAAATGCTTTTAACTCATCGTCTAGATCTTCAACTGACATTAGATTTGTTATGTCTATATTTGCTGGATTAGAAACGGAAAAAAATGAAAGTTGCTTTTCATTTTTATTTGACTTTTTTTTCCGTAGACAAAATAAAGGAGCACATTCTTCAATACTTCAAAGAAATAAAATCATTTTCAAGTTTGGCGGAAGACGAAGAGGAATACCGTATTCATTTAATTACAGTGCGACTACTATAACCGGTGCAACTATATCCACTTTAACAACGAGTGCCAGTCAAGATTTAGAATGAAAGCAAAGTAGGAGAAAACTAAAAAAGCAAAGATCTGATTGTCTGACAAAGAATTTTGATATTATCAAGAGACCGTGGGAATGAAACATTGTGATTGGGTGTGTTAAAGATTTTATTGATTGTGATCTCACATGATTGGCTCAAGTTTCCGTTCACAGTCTTGATTGGTTCTTGTTTTCTAAGTGTCCCCAGTTGAAGTAGTCGCACTGTAAGTAATAGACCTTTTCCTCAAGGTTCTAGTGCGCATTCAAACTTGACGAGCTTAAAAATAGAGAAATGGAAAAATATTGAATAAAAGATGATGCTACAACATTCACAGAAAAAAATTGTTCCTTCTGTTGAGATTTACTCAAAAAGCCTGTTTTGACTTCGTGGCCCGTCAACTTTTACAGATTTGGACGTGTGCAAAAAATCCTGAGGAAACGCCGTTTATTTTTCGAAAATACTGATAAATACCGTGTATGTTGAAAGCCAGGAAAAATAAATGTAAAAAAAAAAAAAAAAAAAAACAACAACAACAACAACAAACAAACAAACAAGCACAAAAACATTGTTTTATTGTTTTCAAGAATGCACATTTTCTCGGCCAGGCAAAGATTACACCGTGTCGGGTTGCCATTGTATGCATTTGCACGCTTGATGACTTTCCATTGTAACTGGTATTCAATATTGTTGATTTTTAAGTCCCATATGTGTTTGCTCAAGGAGGTGCTGTTAGATAGCTTTTGGTTGTTAAAAGACGATTTGTGGACTGTATATTGTTTTAAACTCCTGCTCGGTCATTCCTATACACAGGGGCGTAGCGAGAACCCTGGATCAGGGGAGCACTCAGAAATTTTGGGGGCACACATAGTAAAAAGCTTGAAAAATCCTAGTTTAAAATTTTTCCCCTATACATTTCTTAAAATTGCCAAAAATTGGGGGGGCACGTGCCCCCCCGTGCCCCCCTCGCTACGATACTGCCTATACACCTATTTCAAAAAACATCGGTCGGAGATTTGAAATCTGGAATCTGAGACCGAAATGAATTGTGGGGGACTTAGTGTTTTCTCATTAAAAATTCAAAATCCATGGCATTCGCACATCTGTCGCAGCTTGGTATGGCGACGGTGAATCTAAACCTTTAAGTGAGAAAACTAAAAAAGGAGAGTCAGCTTTTTGCTGTTCGCAATTTTCCAATTTATGAAGAAGTCTGGGATGTAAAAGACCTTCCATTAGAGAAATGCGCGGAGCTCAAACCAGCCAAAGACCGAGAAGAAATTAAACGAAGTGATGTTTCGAATTTTTTATTCTAGACTAGATGTACCACAATAACAAGATATTTAAATCAAAAGAAAGTAATTATGAATGTTCACGGAACTTATGAAACAGCCCACTTACAAATTCACTTTCGTCAAGTCATACCAACATATCAGTCAATCCTGAGTCGCTCACTCTGCTAAGCAGTGGTAGCAATGGTTTTCCGCTAAGTAAACAATAATTTTCATTAAATAGAGCTTCCTATAAATGAAGAATAAATATAAAGTTTCGACTAAAGCACAATAATTCAAAGTAATCAATAAAGAATAAAGGATAATTCTATAACGTCTTACCTTTTTTCGCGTGATTCCGTTCTTTTTCAAATATATTATTGAAGAATAAGAATACGAGTTATAATTCTTTATCAGGATGTTCTAGAATTCCTTCTATCAGCACAAGTTGCTCATTGTCAGTGAAAGCCACTGAATAAACAGGACGCCTTATTTTTAAAGGTTTTACATCTGCAGTCGCGCTGTATTTGCAAACAATTCTCTCAACCGCGAGCAGTCTGATATGCGAAGGTGTTGACCAATTTCCTTCACTGAGTGGCCTAAAAATACACTAAGCTAAACAATTCGCCAACGCAAGTCATCGCTGAAAGGTGGTGACAAATTCGCATATTACTAGCAACTTGTTTCGAACTGCTAATTAAAAATACAAAACAGTTTAAATTCACATTTCACAGCTCAAATCCCACAATTCATTTCAGTCTCAGATTCCAGATTTCAGATCTCCGATACGTTTTTGCATCTCCAGTTTTCGGTGTTAGTGTGGCTTGGTATACATTGTTCTTGGTTCTTCATCGCCGTCGAGTGGACATAATTCTTTCCGTTTGCAGCTGCATTTACATTGCCAGAAAAATCGGATTTTTCGAGCACGCGATATCTTGTCAGCGGTAAACTAAAACAGCCTCAGAAAAACAAAATGGCGGACAGGGTTGAAAAATTTGTATTTTCGCAGGAAACTGTGAACTGCAAGCCTCGCCCTTTATCTTTCTTGAAAAGAGCCTGGAAATGATCCAAAACAAATATGGCGCAAGAAAATATAATTTTCTATTCTTCACTTTTTTGGGCATTTCTTCCTTCTTGCGGCCTTCAGACATTATATATGAATTTAAGCAAACTTCAAGTGCTCGTCGAACAACTATTACAGCAAAAAATGGCACTTTTTGGGGAAATCTAAGCATTTTAAACTTCGCTTTTGTGGTTTGGATGACGAGCTTCGTTGTATATCAACTATGTTTTATATTAATCGACGAAGTTTACCACAACATCTCTCATATTATAAAGAATATATGGCGGCTTGGAGGTATGTTAAGCTATATATTTTGTAAGCTCAGGAACTGCGAGTACAATACTTAAGATGTTCTTTTTAACTTCCCTACCTAGCAAAAATACTACAGAATAAAGTTCGAGAAAGAGAAAAGAAAAACGTTTTCGTTCCTTCTTCTAATCCAGAATTGTTTTCCTAGTCCTATACATTCTCTTGTAATTTTTGAAGCCATTACCAAGCAAACTGGGCAGGCGCGACACCATTTTGTCCGATATTCTCAATCTCGTACCCAGAGCCTGCGTTACTTTCGGCCTGCGGCGAAGAACGAGGTCTCTGACATAATCCAAACCGGAACAACAGATTTCTTGTGGATCCAGTTTTAGGGCGCATGCGTATTTCTCATTCAAGCCAATCCAATCTCGAGAAATGAGAAATACGCATGCGTTGTAAAACCGGATCCACAAGAAATCTGTTGTTCCGGTTTGGATTATGCCAGAGCCCACGTTCTTTACCGCAGGCCGAAAGTTACGCAGGTTCTGGGTATGAAATTGGATATTTCTGGCAATGTTTATTTTTCGTTGTCTGCTCTAAGGATCTTTCTTAATAATGTTCTCATTTTGTTTCTTAATGCTGTTTCCCATGTTCGGCATGCAGCTGTAGCTGACAGGTTGTTACGGATAAATTATTTACTAAGCTTGTGCATACAATGGCAACCCGTCACGGTGTAATCTTTGCCTGGCCGAGAAAATGTGCATTCTTGAAAACAATAGCCCTTTTTTACTAAACAAAAGATCTGAATTTAATACAAAATGTAGACAAATCCTACGTAATGAACCGTAGGAAACGACCACCTAATAGGAATAACTAACAATCTACCATATCAATCTGATGATCGCTAGCATAGCGTGAAACTCGAGTAACTAAGTTCCGTAAATCCTATCTATTCCCGCTCTTCCAAGGTATCTAGCACTCGTTATAAACTGGACAACTCTATGATACAAATAAATTTAATAATAATAATAATGACAACAACAACAACAACAACAACAACAACAACAACAATGATAAGAAGAAGAAGAAGAAGAAGAATGATAATAAGAATAAGAATATTTATAATATTAATATTAATAATAATTAGAATTTTCAGTGGCACATCCACATATTGGCTATTCGTCCACTGAGGTCCAGTTGGAATTTAGAAATGTTGATTTTTTACAGAGGGAGAAAAATCGGAGAACCTGGAGAAAAACCCTCAAAGCAAAGGAGAGAACCAACAAACATATCCACTCACATCTGATGCCGAGTCCGGCACGAGCGTTTCACTCGGCAACTTAATGCCCGCGATGATCTTCTTTTTTACTAGCGGTATTTCCCATCATAGCAACGCAACTCAACGGCCGCGAAATTTAAATGTACTGTAAAATCAGCACATCCAGGATATAAACAAACACTCAAAACAGTTTCTTACAGCGAATAAAGTACGCAAATTGTGCCACAAAGCCATCTAATAGGTTTCATATGATTCGAGGGGCGAACATAGGCGAATTGGAAGAATGTTTTTGAGTGTCTTGTTACAAAACGGAAAAATATGTGCAGCGCTAGCGTGTTATAAACAATTTAGCCGATTGTTAGCAGCAAAGCATAGGTTGTAAATTGTGGTGGAATGAATCGAAGCCGGCATTTTTCTTAAGCGTAACTGGCAAATATCAAGTAAATACTCGTGAAACACAAGTCAAGTTTCCGAAGAGATTCCACAAGCTACGTTATTCTCCCGATCGAAGCCTATGTTAAGAATTGAGCATGGTTTTAATGCAAAAGTTCAATATTCAAAAGTCGTGTGTGGAACATCAACTTTAATCGAATTAACAATTTAATGGCAAAATTAAATGCTTAAGCAAAATATTTCAAAGGCTATTTGGCTGAGGCGACCCCTTGATTGTCCATTTTGCGTCTTGACACTTGCCTTGCCCTTACACGTACAATTTCACAAGAATTTACGAACGAAAAACATCCTTTGAACTAGTCAAAATGCAGCTTCGATCACCGAACGGCTATTCACTCCTTCTGAGCTGAACATTTTTGAGTATCTATAGTACAATATTACTTCGTCTTCAGTGTTCTTTCAATAAAGAAGTGCTGGTCAATTCGCTTCCTACCTTTCGCCTCTGTTGAAGGGTAAATTGGATGCAAAATCTCAATCCTTGGAACATCAGCTTCGTTGATCCTCTGTTGTTCCTTACACAGATGGATTGCCATTCTTACGGAAACAAGAGGTTTCCAGTTGAGGCGAACCCTAGAAGTGCGATATTTCTCCCCTCAAATATAGAGTAAAAAGTCATGTGCCATGCATTGTCTCCTCGTCCAGTCTAGAAAAACCAGCTAACTGTAATGCTACATTACATTATTGATTTCCCAAAGGAATATTTTGGGGATGACTTGACTGATGAATCGATGAGATCTGTTACGATGTACTTTTTGAAAACCCCTTATTGGGAAAGATAATGAAGTATGCAGGTAGGTAGGCAGGTAGGTACTTCGTTGGCGGCTTTGTGTCCTATTGTACAGCATCAGTCCTTTGGGTGAATTCCAAATAATAATCAAAAATAAAGCCGTTAGGTTGATTTAATTAAAAATATGGATTTCTCTCAAGCGGAGTCTCACTTCCTTGTCGCGCATGTACTTGGGTAACATAGCAACCGTTGCCATAATAATTATCTTAATGCAAGTCTGATATACTGGCCGATATCAATCAATCTACACCTAACGTCGAAAGCTGTACTTGCGAAATAATCAATCTATCGCTGATAGGGTTCTGCTCACAAACTGCCTACTTCTCTTAAGTCAATTACACTCACAGACTACAACAAGCACATGCCTTCAGAATTTATAAAACAAATAACGCATTTGGAGGATTAGCGACTAAACTACAAAACAATGTGGTTTTAATTGTTTGGAAAGCAGATTTTAATTTTGCCATCTTTAATTTATTTGGCAAATTTGAAAAAGGGAGCAAAGGAGCTTATCGAGGAAGTGAAACTTCTGGAATGAGAGAAGCGATTGCGGGATTGACATTTTAATTAACGAAAAGCAATGAACAAAACAACCTTTAAGATAAGCAAGGTTACCTGTAGTATAATAAACAGTAACAAAAATACCACAGATTTTGGAAGAAGTAAGGAGGACCTGTTGCAAAACGCGAATTGTGTTTGAATTTTACTATCTCTGTTCTGCAAAGCACAGCCATATTTATCTGACGTATTACCCGTCTCCCCTACCCCCCCCCCTATGTACATAATGTCCTGTTTCTAAGCGGTCGTTCATTTTACAAAAATGTTTTATCATAACACTCATCACTCGTAGTACGTAACAGTGGCGGATCCAGGGGGTCGAAGGGCTCCACGGAACCCCCCCTTTGAAGGTTTGATTTTTAAGGTAATAGAAATGTCTTGCAATAGTACAAGTCAAAGATAATAATGCGAAATGATAGATATTAACTGTTTTTAAGTCTCATTACTAGGTAGGATCAATTGTTTCAAATTGCATGATGATTAAAGCCATTTTTGCCGAACATCGAGCAAACAACAGTTGTGTTTAAGAAGCTGAATCCCCCTTGGAAAAATCCGCCACTGCGTATCTTATTCATACTCGAAGCATTGGCAACGCACTAATACTACTTTAATGCATCTTTAAGCAATAAACAATTAAATACAACCTAGGTACGAAATAGATAATATACAATAACTCTTCTTGTCAGCAAACTCTTATCGACGCTGCTTGAAATTTAGTCAATCTGAGTTATCTAAATGAATAAACATACCACTATTTTTTGTACTCTTACCTTGAGATATACATGCCTGAGTCAACTCAGTATACTAGACTTCACTCAGCCAGTTTTACATCTTAGTTTTGTGGCATCTTTTGCAGATAGAAACCTTGGCGTCCAGTCTGCTGAACTGACTACATCAAAACGCATTGCATTAAACTTCCAGCACGATGAAATTTTTTTCGAGCCGTAACAAATACTTTTGATTATCAAAAAACAATAGCTTTGCACCAACTGTGAAAGGGTATTGTTGTTCTTGCTACTGAATGTATAAAGACTGAAAAGCCATTTCCGAATTGCACGCGTCCAGTCTGCTGAACTGACTACATCAAAACTCATTGCATCAAACTTCCAGCACGACGAAATTTTTTCGAGCCGTAACAAATACTTTTGATTATCAAAAAACAATAGCTTTGCACCAACTATGAAAGGGTATTGTTCTTACTTGCTACTGAATGTATAAAGACTGAAAAGCCATTCCAGAATTGCACGCATCGTGTTAAAAAATCTAATCGCCTCAAAAACGTGAATATACTTCAGTTATTTTTACTAAGGTTTTCCAATTTAGCGGAATTTGAGCTGATTCGGAAAACCTCTTTCCATCTTTGTTAAGGAAATAGCATTATGCTTGTATGTATTCTAAAAACAGTGCATTTTGTCACTACTTATTTTAATTAATTGTGTTATTGGAAAATCCATTGATGTACGTATTTCGTCTTTTTAGTTTGTTTCTTTTTCTTTCTCTTTATTGCCTAGGCTAAATTACACGTTGAATCGCCGAACTTATTCAAAGAGAGCACAATATTTTTTAACGCTTGTTTGCCATGTTTCATTTATTGCAAAAGCCCGCCTATGAAACTTGTTTCCTGTCTCGAAATATTCTTGCCTGATAAAATGTAAAGCGTTACGGTCGATGATGGAGGCAAAATTTCCTAAGTAGTATATTGTACTGGTGAACCCCCCTTTAGAGGCCTCCATTATGAACATCTTCACTTTCACCTCCCCCCCCATTTCCGCGTTATATAAAATATTCTGTTTTCCCTACTTATCAGTCATTTTTAATTACAGTTTTGAATTCCACAGAAAGTTATTAAATTTTGCAATTCACCATGTTTATTGCTCTTGCTAACTAATTTTTCGTTCAATGTACTTTTTTTTAGTTAGCATGACCTGAGCACGCACAACTTTTTAAAATCCTTTATACATTCAAAAAATATTTTGTATGTTTCTCCTTAAAGAGGCATGAAAGGGTATTTAACTTTGGCGTACACCCATCACATTGACCTAAAAATTTTTTTTTGGCTTAGTATATAAAAGTGAGTAAACCTGTCAAATAAAAGAACATGAAGTAGGGATTTAAATAAACATAGAAACATGACGTATAACGTTGCATATCCATAATTACCACCATATACACGTAATGCAGCCCGTAAAGTCCTTACTGATGATACTGAACTGTGAAACGCACTGAGACATTGTAAAATGCCCTATATAAGAACCCACTATTATTATTATTATTATTATTATCATCATCATCATCATCATCATCATCATCATCATCTGCAGTATTGAAGCCATGAAGGCCATGAGGTCTTCTAGCCC